>SNQJ01S0017366.1:81198-99477 GCA_010110895.2 Picea sitchensis | reverse complement strand
TAGCCTGTTTGATATCCTGAAATGAACTTCTTGCATTGTTTGTCCATTTTATCTCGGATCCCTTTTTTAGCATAGAGGTTATGTGTTTCACTAACTCAAAGAAATTTGGAATAAATATTCTGACAAAATTTATCTTACCAAGTAGAGATTGGATATCCTTCTTTGACCTTGGTATGGACAACCTCTGAATTTATTCCACCCGAGCTGGATCAATTTTCACTCCTTCTGCTGAAACAATGTGGCCTAGGAGCTTACCCTTCTTGAGAGAAAATTGAGATTTCTTGGGGTTCAACGAAATCCTGAACTGTCTGCATTTAAAAAATACTCTTTTCAGATGATTTAGATGCTCTTCATGACTGCTAGAATAAACTGTGATATCATCAAGATAGATGAGGACAAAATTGTCCTTCTCTCCCACGAAAGTTATGTCCATGGCCCTTTGAAAAGTGGCCTCGACATTCATTAGCCCGAATGGCATCTTGGCGTACATGAAGGTACCCCAAGGAGTAGTAAAGGCAGTTTTTTCTTGGTCATCAAGATGTATAGAAATTTGGTTATAGCCTGAGAAGCCGTCTAGGAAAGACATGACAGTGGCCCCTGAAATTCTTTGCAACAAATGTTCCATCTTGGGTAGGGGATAGTTGTCTTTCTTTGAGCATTTATTTAGGTTTCTAAAGTCAACACATAGGAGAGGAGAGGACTGATAGGTCTCAATTTCTATTTGAAAGGGATGGTGTCTTTCTCAAGGGGAATCTTATGTTGAATGACCTCAGGATCATAGGTTTTCAGATCACTGTATTTCCAGGCAAAAACATCAGCAAATTCCTTCATAATTCTGCAATAATTAGACCTCTCATCAATGGTTAATTCAATAGATAGATTTATGGATTTAGGATGATTTTGGCTTCCTATATTGTGCTCATGGACAACAGGATCTTTCTCCTTCTTATTAGGTTTGTAGGGGACATTGTTTTGATCGAAAAGCTTCTCAAGAGGCACCAAACCCCGAGGTATATAATTGTTGGGCAGCTGAATGATATCATGTTGACCCATTTTTATTTTTAGCTTAGGCTTCTTGGATTCCTTTACATTTTTATTTTTCTGGTCAATATGCATATCAAAAAATTCATCTACCACCTGGAGAAATCTACTAAGCTCATCATCATCTTCAAAAACTTTCTAATATTTGATATTGTCGGGCAGGGATGCTCTATATTTGACTTGGATTTCATAATTCACTCTGGGAGGCATGGGAGGGATAAACATACTGGCTGAGACAGAAAGGGAATCAACAAGATGATTCATAGCTCTAGGTACATAAGAAATGTCAAAAATGGAAAAAGAGTCCCTGATTTTCCATACCTCATCCCTGTAGGCTTTTTATCTGACATGTTTTTCTTGGAAAGTACTGTTCACTTGCTATATGATGAGATCCACGTCTCCAAACACTTTTAGTCCTTTGATTCCCATCTCCTTGGCATAATTTAATCCCAATATCAAAGCCTCATACTCTGCTATATTGTTAGTAGTTTTGAAATCAAGCTTAAAAGAGAAATGCATAGCCTCTTTCGAAGGAGAAATCAAAACTACGCTTGCACCTGCTGAATCTTTGGTACTGGCACCATCAAAGAACATGGTCCACATGGGAGTACTCTCCCCATCAGTATGCCGATAAGTAGGCTTTGTGAGCTGCAAAGGAGCTGGCTGAGAATCATCTATTTGCAGAATGCATGATCCAAAATCTGTGTCTAAAGAATAAATCGAATGGTTTACATAATTTTTCCCATCACTAATGATGTAGGCAAGCTGATTTTCTTTGTAAAGTCTCTTTAGCTCTCCTCCAAACACTGGGATTGTGGCATAGGAAATATCCATCTGCAAGGTACCCCCTAGCCTTTTGTTCCATGAACGCGACAAGAGGAGGCCAAACTTGGGTGGAATATCAACCACTACAACATCCATTACCATGTTTCTCATTGGCAGTTGGGCAAGGTTTATGACAAGGTATTTTATGAGGCCGAGGCATCTAACTTTCCTAGAGTCGAAAGAGAAGAGATCATGGTAAGGTTTTGTGACGTCAAGCCCAAGTTCATCCATCACTGCTTTAGGCATAAGATTGTGTGACGCTCCCAAGTCAAGCAAGAAGTTATGAATGATCTTGTCATGGACATTTAGGGATATGTAGAAGGGTGGACAAGAGTCATCTCGGTCTTCTACCATAGGTCATATAGTCACTGTGGGCTTGTCATCTTGAAGGTTTACGTAATCAACAGTTGGAGGAGTCTTTGGTTGAAGGGACTTCAGGATAACAGACTTGAATATGTCATTCTTCATAAGTTCAGTCAATGGCATAGGTATTTTCACCTTTTGAATTTATGATTCAAAATTAAATAAGTATGACAATCTATCAGAAGGTTTTACCTCATTAGGAGGAGCTCTGAGGGAGACTTGTTCTTTGGCTTGGGGATGCAATTGCTTCTACTGCTATTTTGCAGGAGTGGACATCTGCTTTACAGGAGCAGCAGGTTGCTTGGCAACAACATCTTTCTTTTTCCTGGGAGCAACAAGCAATGGATTTGGAGCAACAGTCTTAGATCTTAAATTGTAACTTGGCTGATCATTTGTCTGATAAAAAGATTCTTCAATGCTTGCCTCATGAATCTTCTCGTCCATCTGGGCCTCCTCATAATCTATTTGTGTCAAAAAGGAGGAATCATTTTCATCCCCAAAGCAATTGATGTCATCTTCTTCTTCAACTTCATCATGAGATAGCTCATGTTCTTTCTAGCATTGCATTTTGGAAGGGGGGCTTGATTCTTTGGTCATCAGCTGCATTCTTGTCTCTCTGAAGGATCTGAACCTGCTCGTTGTTCCTTTTGTAAGGGAATGCATTTGGATTCCTGGGAGCATAAGAATTAGGCTCTTTACTTCTTGTTGGTTGCTGACTCTGAATTTTCAGTTTTGACATTTCTGAGGTCAAGCTATCCAACATCTTGGCCATCTTTTCCATTTTGGTATTTGAAGAAGAAGGAGGATCAACATATGACTTCTTTCTCTCAAATTTTCCTTTTAGTTTCTGAGATTCCATAATATTAGATTCAACCTCAAGAGTAGCATCTTGCATTAAAGCGAGTGTGGCTGACCTTCTTTCTCTAAGGATTAAGCAAAATTCTGGATCAAAGGTAGAAGAGTAAGTGATCTTTGTTGATGCATCAGTCGGCTTGATCTCTGCAGGAATCTTTCCGAACATCTTATTAAATATTTTGGTGAAGTTTGAGAACGACTCCCCATGTTCTCTTCTTAGATTTCTGAATTCAGAAATATAATACAAGAGATCTCTTCTTTCTCCCCGGTGTTTCAAAAATACCTCGTCTAACTACTCAATGCCTGCCACTGAATTTGTTGGCAGTTCCTTGAACCACTTCCTGGCTTGGTCGTCCAAGATCTGCACAAAAATTCTGGTCCAAACATCTTCCTCCGAAATGTTAATGTTCTCAGCATAAGCATAGAAAGCTTCTATATGTTCTTCAACAGTATAATCATCGGATCCGGTAAACTTCAACATATATTTCTGATAATCTCTTGTCAGCATGGCTGATAAGGGATTGGGCAACACAAGAGGGGCATACCTGTTGGCTAAGATTTGTTCCATTTTTGTCAAAGGGACAACCATGTAAATCTTAGGGGTTGATGTAGAGGAAGAATATTTTGAAGATGATGACTGAGATGGGATAGGTGAGACTATAAACAATGGTTGTCTGACTTCACTGAGGAAAGAAAGAGAAGCACTGGTAGGATGACTACCCTGGGAAAAATTCCCTGAATAGGGTGGAAAATAAGAAGCTCTGTAAAACTGACCGAGCAGTAAGGCCAAGTTTTCTTCACCCTTAGAGGAAAGATCTTGTAAAATATCTTCAAGAATGGGTAGACTGGTATGAGTATGGAAAAAACCCTCTACAGGCTTAGTTGGTGAAGAATTCAAAGAAGAGGAAGAGTCCTTTTCTTGGAGGGATTCTACAAATTCTTCTCTTAAATTGGATATAGTAGCATGTTCATAAATAGAATTTATAACATCAGAGGAAATTGAAGGCTCATCGCCCTTCAATATTTTTGACACAATCTCAATTTTCTGAGAACTAGAAGTTTCAGGAGAAGGGGATTCAACAAGAGGTTCTCTAGATACAAAAGAAGAAGTGTTTCTTGAAATACCTGGATTAGATGCTCTTGCAGATCTAGAAATTTGTCTTTGCAAAGATTTTCCACTTCTGATGATCTTCTCAGGATCTAGAACTGGTGCTGCCAGTGGTATTTCTTGGTTTTCCCTGGTATGAGCCCTTCTCGGAGCCACTTCGTTCCAATGGAGTCGTCAGATAGATGGTTACAACCCAAAATGTGTCCAAACTTTGTCTATCATCAAAGTTGGATCTTATCGTCTCCCAAGGAAGCTGAGCTTCAGTCTCCTCTCCCCGACAATGATGCCAATTTGTTATCACTCCAGGAAACTCTCCTAGGTTGTATCTCAGAGATGCCTGGTAAATTAAACTTTTTGTAACTATTTTCTCAATAATGGGTGTGGGTTTGGATCAAGATGAATATCTTAATCACTGGATTGTATCTTCAAGACAGTCTAGTTATATTCATGTAATACAATGCCTTTAGGAGCTATTATTAGATAGGTTTGTAAATCAAATGGATAAGAAAACCAATTAGTTAACCAGAACATACATAGGCAATATATATGATGGGTTGAAAAAATAGCCAAGGATGCTTATGATTCTTGCTTAACAGTCAAAAGTAAGATGACAGTTACCATGGTACCACTAAACACAGACAAAAGAATGACTTCAACTCATATGCATAGACAAAGATGAAGGAGAGTCTGACAATAAAAAATAAAAGAAGCTTGCAGGCTTAATATATTAAACAAAGTGTCTTTTTACAATAACAGTGGATTATAGAACTCAAAATCAAACCCTGTGTTCATCAAATGCTCTTGGCTTTATAGCCTTTTAGAAACAGTTTCCAGATCCTTGATTACTAGATCAAATTTTGCCAAAAATAGAAAATCAGTAACTGGCCCAAGAAAGTAGATAAAGATCCTATGAACTAGATCAATTCAAATTCTCCACTGATCTTTATGTTTCTTCAGATTCTTTGGCAGGTGTAGTGATCCTTCCGAGGCTGCTAGATCTCATGTGATATAGGAGGAGTCGAACATGACACCTGTTGACAGTCAAACAACCTTATATCCTTGAAAATAGCTAACCGTTGTTTACATTTCTGTCTTGTAGAGCATCTCCAAAACCAAAACGAACTCTTGATAAGGATGCCATTAATTATCTTCCATTGATTGGAACCATTTCTGAGGCTTTTGAACAAGGAAAACTTGGACCCGTGCAAAAACATTAGCTTTCTGCCTTATTAGTGCTTTCGATAGCTAGAGTAGATAGAATTCGGGCCGATTGGCTACCGAAAGTTCTTCTTTCGGTGACTAATGAACAATCGATATGTTCGCCTAAGCCACCGAAACCTGAGATTATCAAAATTTCAAAAATACCCTTGTCTTAGCTCAAAAATGCCTTAGGACAGATCTTTTTAGGCTTCTGTATCTTGCCCAAAATTTGTAGGGTTACTGGCTGCCTCTGGTTCATTGCATTGAACTGCCACCTCTGCAAGGGTCTCAAGAGAAGCATGTGTCTGAGCCTGGTGTTTTGAAGACATATCTTTTTTCCTCAAAGCCCTGACCTTTTTCTTCAAACCCTGAGCTACTCTCCATAAGCTGTTGTAGTTTTGTACAATCTTGTCCTTCTTTTTCTTCTCCTTTATGCTTTCATGGGATAATCTTTCAAAAGATGAGTTGCTTTCTGCAAAATTTTTTGACAGAGTTTCATACCTGGTTTTTATTACCCTTTCTAGCACTTCTTGCTCGACTAAATTCTTCTTAAGCTTCTTGATTTCTTTTGATTTACTCTACTTCACTCGTTTTCTAGATGAAGCATCTGCAATTTGTGGTTCTTATTCTTCTTGAGGTGTAGGTGATGGAAGGTTCTCATAACTTGTTGTATATATATCCACAAAAACATAATTTTCATGCCCTGTGGTAACTGAATCCTCGTACCCTGTTTCAATCTAGTGCTCTTCATCCTCCGAGTCTGTGTAAGGAAGATTAAGAATGTTTTTGTTCACTAGGGATTCTTTGGCCTTTTCTTCTTCACTGTTAAAATTTAATTTCTTCTTAGTTTTTCCAAGATTAGAGGAAGGAGAGGGTTGATTGACTGGGGCTGGAGAGATAACTCTCCTCCTCCTCTTTCCACTTCTCGGAGTGGAAGACTTCTTGGAAAGAGGACTCTTTTTTCCCTCTGGTTGAACCTCAGTTTGGAAATCATTCCAGAATAAGAAGTAATTCCACTCTTTACCTCTTCTTTGCAACAACTCATAAATAAAAAGTTTGATTAGACTATGGTGGGATAGTCTACCTGCAACTTGATTAGGCTTGGCCTTGACTTGATGAGCCATCTTGGATAAACTTCGGTGGAGGAAATAGGGCAGATTGAGTGTGTTTCTACCAGCCAAATGATTTATAAGTTTAAAATGGTAAATCATCACCCTGTTATATCGCCCTTCACAAGTTATATAAACCATTATGGATTTTAATAACTGTTGCCATTTCTCTTCAAGGAAAGATACATGAATATCTTTCTTCCATATCAAACCCCTGTGTTTTGGTTTCAAATAAGTCTTTAATTCAACATTCTTAGTAATAGTAGTTTTAAACCATTTCTCTCCAGTCACGGGAAGCTCTGTCACTTCAACTATGAGGGTTTCATCTATCTCGAATTCATCTCGGCCAATGATTGCTTTCTTTCCATCAAAATTGAGGGCAAAGGCCTCTGCCACATGCTAATGAGAACTCTGTAATTTTTTGCAAAAAATGTAGCACCCTGCATCCTCGAACATTTGACATACCTCCGGGTGTGATTCCAGGTAACTGATGTCATTGAGCTCTTTCCTCAGGGTCGACGTTCCTTTCTTCATTTTCCACAATGTTTTCTCACACCTGTGATTGAAGGAGAAGATTTTGGGGGAAAGTTACACCGCATAGAATTAGCGAATGTTGGCTTGGCTGTGATAGAAATGAGATAACTGGTGTGAGATTTAGAACGTGGCACTGATTACAAGGGATACGATGGAATGGTTGATGATTTGCAGCAGTCATGGTGGATAACTGTAATAAATGGAGGGTACGTAAGCACATGGCTTAATGATATAATGATCTGGAAAGATTCGATTATATCATAGAGAGATCAGATTCCGGTCGTGAACGGTTCGTTCTCTAGTCTTTTCGGAGGCTTGTGAAGTTATAAAAACGTCGAACATGTTGGTTGAAACGTGTGATAGGACGTTCTAGGTCTTTCCTCGCTTCTACGATTTTGGTGGCTAAAAAGGACTTGGATTCCTTTGTTTAAGCTTCCGAAAGATAAGGATTTCAGTGGCTAATGAACAATTGAAATGTTCGCCTAAGCCACCGAAACCTGATATTTGAATTAGATCAAATAAAAAATAAACAAACATTTATTTAAACTTTATTACACGCGTAAAGCTTTGAAAAATGAGCTTTAATTTTTTTTTTAAAGTACCTTTTTTAAAAGACATCCTATGACCTAAAATGAAAAATCTCAATTGATTTATTTGAGTAGATAACAAATACAATGGAGAATCCCAAGTATGAGGTAACCTCAAATGGGATAGGGAATTACATCTAGTGGATGAAATACCATGCCTTAATCGAGAAATTTATGGGGATCTATCCCTCATAGAAATCCCTCCAACTTTGGATAAAGGAGAGATAGAAGGTTAAGGGGAAAATAGATATGCAACTGGGGTCAAAAGGATTCTTCACAGTAGTTTTTATGGAGCCAAGGGAATGAGACAAGGTGTTCGAGGAGGGCCCCTATTTCTTCAACTCAGTGAGCCTCCATATGCAATTCTAGATAGAAAGGTTTTCCCCGGAGAAACAAGACTTCACAATGGCCTCAGTCTGGATTAGGATGTGCTCCCTACCAAGGGAATTCTGGGAACTCAAGGTTCTGGAGGGCATAGGAAACACAATAGGATCCTTTGTCAAAATGTCTGAGGTCACAAAGGCAGCCAGGTAAATTTCCAATGCTAGAATTTGTGTTTATATGAACATTGTGAATGCCCTTCTCGAGTCGATAGTAGTGTATTACCAGGACGAAGAATGGATCCAACCTCTTGAATATGAGCACATACCCTTCTGATGTAGGAAATTCCACATTCATGTCCATATTTTCATGGATTGTACTATAAATGCCCCCGCTCAAAGGCGTAAAGCTAAGGAGGAAACAGATCTAGAAGGCTTCACCAAGATCCAAAGTAAAAGGAAGATCGAACGACGTGATCCTAAGCAACATGTAGTAGTCCCGACCAATAAAAATAACAACAGCTTCAAGATTCTGGAAAGAGAACCCAGTGAAACCTATGAGGAAGGGAATCCAAAGAAGCAAATGTCAGAGACCAAGCAAGATTTAGAAGCAAGGGAAGATATGTCGAAAAGGCATGAAATGGAGACAGATCAAGGGAAGGAAGAAACAAGGGATAAAGAGGTAGTAATGAAGGGAAACCAAGGATCAACTACAGACACAAAAAAATAATCATACCCATATATGAACCAGGATATGGATCAAGAGGAAATCACAGTAGATCTCTCAGCCCTGAGGGAGATCCATGGAGCCCAAAAGATCAACAACCTCACAATATCTCAATTGAGGAAGTTACAAAGAGATTTGGTAAAAGGAAAAGGGGTAGGTTCCAGTCCTGGTTCAGGATCAGCAGCTCCGGGGAGCATGGGGATCAATAATTACCCCCTTAAGGCTCAAAATAAGCTCATGGGAGAGGGAAAAAATAAAGCGAGGAAAATATATCGTCAAAAATTTGAAGAAACATCAGCCTTGATGGTCGACTCAGGACAAGTGGTCTACCTTCCGGATAATTATTTCCCATCCCAACCCAAATGTTTATTATGAAGATTACATCCTGGAATATAAGAGGTATGAATGCCCTATCAAAATAATGGATGCTCAAGAAAAGAATCTTCGTGGAGAAGGTCAATATTTTCCTACTTCAAGAAACATTAAGAGGATAACTCAGAGAATTTGGTCTGGATGTGAAGCTAAATGGATTTTTGCTGAAGGAGTTTAAGGAGGAGTGGCTACCCTATGGGACCCAGAAGCCATGTGTATGGAGGAATTTTCTTCCAGACAAATTCTTCTCACCTTAAAATTCAAAATGAAGAGCTCAGGGGAAGAGGGATACATCATGAATGCTTATGGCCCAAATATGCCTAGCCTAAAGTGAGGTTTCTTGGAGGAAATTAACCTGTTAGGATCTTCCTTCAAGCATAAAGTATGGGTCCTGGGAGGTGATTTCAACATGATTAAGACTCCTTTAGAAAAGTAGGTAGGTCTTCGAAGGTTAGACCAGGAGAATGTAGCTTTTAGAGAGCTCATAGAAAGGCTCCATCTTGTAGATGTCCCCACCAGGAACTGTCTCTTTACTTGGAATAACAAGAGGGGAAATGAGCATAGGATTGTTGTTCACCTAGATAGGTTTTTACTCTCTGAAGAAATATTTCAAGCCAAGCAAGGTTTATTTGCAAGAGTTATCGCCTAACATGGTTCAGATCACTAGCCCATTGCCTTGGAATGGTATCAAGTCTGGAAGCAAGGGCCAACTCCTTTTCGTTGTGAGAAATTATGGATTGACCACTCAAACTTTATTACAAACCTGGTAGTATGGTGGAAAGTTCTGAAAGATCTCCATGAAATGAAAAATATCCATGAAATGAAAAATATCCATGAAATGAAAGATCTCCACAAATTGAAATATCTCCACGAAATGAAAGATCTCCAACAGAGGATAAAGCACATTCGATGGTGCATTAGGAAGTGGAACACATAATTATTTGGAAATATCTTTGAATAAAAGAGAAAACTAGAACAATAAATGGAAGATATCCAACAAAAAGGGATTGAGGGTGTCTGCTCTTCAGACCTTAGATCGAGGGATGTTGAAATCATAGAAGATATGGTAAAAAGAGACCGCCAGGAAGAGATATTATGGAAACAAAAATCCAAGATCTATTGTCTTGGAGAGGGGGAAAAGAATACTAAATTCTTCCACAACTCCCTAATCCAAAGAAGGAGCAAAAACATAATTGTATCCATCAAAGTGTTGGATGGGAGAAACAAAGTGAAAAAGGAGGACATTGAGGAGGAGCTCCTAAATTATTATCATGACCTTCTACCAGAACATGATATTAAGAGACATGGGGCAGTCTCCAAAATAATTGAAGTGATCCCTAGGATAGTTTCCCTAGAAAAATCCAAAAGTATGATGAGGCTAACCTCCTTAGAGGAAGTAGAAGAGCGAAAAAAAAATGGCCCAAGGAAAATCCCCAGGATCGAATGGTTTCACCACTAACTTTTTCCAAGCATGGTGGCCAATTATTGGCAATGATATCTGGGGAGTAGTGGAAGAATCCCACAGATCCAAATCCATTATGCAGGCATTCAATGCCACGTTCATCACTTTAATTCCTAAGATTAAAGGACACAACATTGTAGATAAGTTTTGTCCTATTTCCTTATGCAATGTCATTTGTAAAATCATTTCAAAATTGATAGCTTCCATGCTTAAACCAATCCTTCTGCTCATTATCTCTCAAGAGCAGGGATGTTTCATAGAGGGTAGGCAGATTTTGGATGGTATTATAGTAGTCCATGAAGCTATTCACTCCCTTAAGGTGTCAAAAAAAGAAGGAATGGTGATGAAACTGGATATGTCTAAGGCCTATGATAGAATGAAATAGGATTTTCTTAAGAAGATGTTACTTGATTTTGTCTTTAGGGGGGATTGGGTGGACTGGGTCATGAACTTGGTCTCTATAACCTTCTTCTCCATCCTGGTGAATGGTTCCCCCTCTAAGACCTTCAATGTATCTAGGGGTCTCTGACATAGAGAACGTTTGTCTCCCTTCCTATATATCATTCTAGCGGAAGGTCTAGGTTGTAGCTTCTCCTGAGCTAAAAGAAAAGGGACTATCAAGGGGATCTCCCTCCATCAGGGAAAAGAGGCTATATCTCATCTTCAGTTTTTGGATGATAATATTCTTATGGGGTTGCCTATGGTGAAATAAGTGCAAGCGTTTAAAAAAATATTGGACCTCTTTAACCTAGCCTTTGGCACTATCATTAACCATGAAAAATCCTAGGTCTTTTTCTTTAACACTCCCCAGACAATTTAACAACATATGGCTACCCTACTTAGTTTTCAACCCTCCTCCCTTCCAGCCAAATATTTAGGAGCAACCCTTCTCCTCAGAGCTCTCCATAATATGTCGTGGGAGGAAAACACTGCCAAACTAGAATTCAAACTCAACATTTGGACTCATCTTTCTCTCTCCTTTCCAGGTCATGTCCTCTTGATCAAGTTTTTCCTCTTGGCCCTCCTCCTATATCTCTTCTCAATTTTATTCACTCCGTTGAAGTTTATCAAGAAAAATCGAGCTCTTCAATGCACATTTATGTGGGGGGTTATTCAAAAGAGAATAAATGGGAACTGGTAGCCTGGGATACCCTTTGTAAACCCGAGTCTCAAGGAGGGATATGTCTTAGGGAACCCTAGGTCTCCAACAAAAATTTGGCGGTGAAACTTTGGTGGAGATGTATTAAGTCACCTAAGGCCTTATGGCCAAAACTTTGGAGGAATAAGTACGTCCCCGGAATCCCTCAAGAGTAATTGATCAGAGAAGATGGTGAAACGTCAGGCTCTCTAATATGGAATAACACCTGGCATAATCACATTTTGGTCCATCAACAATGCTTCTGGGAAGTTCATAATGGTCGTACAACCCTCTTTTGGGAAGATGTGTGGGATCAACTTCCAGTTTTGGGGAGTGAATATAATTTTCAAAGCCTTCCTCAAACTATGGAATGATGAGCTAGTTGGGTGAAGGTGAAACATTACTGGAAAACCAACCAAGTTATTCAAATCCCCTTTGTCAGAACATGGAATCCATTAGAAGAATGGCCAATTCAGTGGAACGAGTAGACCAAAGACTTGGCCTCGAAGATTTTGCTAGAACACCAAATTTAGGATAGAGAAGGTGAAGACATCATCCAATGGGGATGACAAGGGAATGGTAATTTCATGGTAAAATAATCTCATTTATCCATTATGGACCCAAGGGATAACCAAAGTCGCTCGTTATGGGGGGAAATTTGGCCGGCTTCTCTCTAGCCTAAAATTTATACCTTTCTGTGGTTGGTAGCGAACAAAGGATTCTAACGTGGGAACGCCTCCTCCGTAGAGGATTTATGGGACCATCTAGATGCACCATTTTTATGGAAACAAAAGAAATCTTAGACCACTTTCTTGGCTCTTGCAAGTTCATGGCTCAACTTTGTGACACAGGTGCGACCATCTTCAGAAAACAGACTTGAGGAATCACAATACGACGGAAACCATAGAATTTTGGAGTGTTAATCCTTATAACAACCCTATCCTTAACAAAGTTTGGGAGATATTTCCAGGTTTTCTCATGTGGAACGTATGGAAAGAAAGGAATGAGATAATTTTTAAACATAAAGCACTTACCAAGGACCAATTGTGGGAGATCATCAACATCAATGTGAAATAATCCATCAGTGTAGCCCCTTAGTTTGCCCAAGATCTCCAACTAGAAGCTCCTGAGGAAATCATATTAAAAAAATAGCACATGGATTCCTATGTCAGTCAAAATGCTTTGGATTTGAAGGTGGGAAAGTTCCCAATCCGTGACCAGTGGATCTCCCCCATGAGGGATTTATAAAATTGAATTTCAATGGTGCGTTGAAGGGGAACCTAGGACCTGCAAGAGCAAGAGGAGTCTTTTAGGATCACAAAGGATATGTGATCTTGGTATATGCATCTAATCAGAGGATCTCAACAAATAATGCAATAGAATTGGCAGGTCTCCTTCGAGGATTAGTGCTAGCTCAGACTCATGGTTTCTCGGCCCTAGTGATAGAAGGGGACCCCTAGTTGATTATCATATCTCTCCAAAATATCTTGAATGGGGTGAATGCTAAAAAGGTATCACAACATTAGAGGATGAGCTACGGGCTCTCTGAACTTGAGCATCTGGTTAACACTCTAGTGTCCATCATTCCAAAGTTGGTCCATATGAAGGAAAACTCAACGACTAACTCCATGGCCAACCTAGGTGTCATGTTGCCATAATTGCATCGGATTTGGAGGTCGGGGGACCCAATGACAGGGGGGATAGATGATTTGTTGCACTATTGTTTCCAAGTTGATTTGACTATGTGGAGGGAAGGGACATAGCTGACAAGGTATTTCACCCGTGGGGATGGCATGAGTTCCGAAGTGGGTCAAGTAGATAGGTGGCCTAGTACATGGAGCATAAGTATAGAGGTGGAAAGTTCATTCACCCGCGGGGATGGTTCAAGTCCCGAAGTGGGTCAAGCAGATAGATGGCCAAGTACGCCCATCCACGATGATGATGATCCGTCACCTACTGAGAATCATGAAAACATATAGAGGAAGGGTAGGAGAAGGTCACTGCAGGTTTGTAGAAATTATGTTTCAGCATGACCCAAGAAATAGATTCTACGGATCCAGTACAAAGTCCCTAGCCACTATTCAGGTGATGGATCGGTCACACATTGTGTTCAATATTGACAGCACCAGAAATGTGGTAAGGAGTCCAATCACTTTCCTGCCCATTATGGAAACTCTTAAGTTGTACAGAAGGATCTTGTACTCTAGCTCAGAGTACCAACTCAATAATTTTAATGATAGGTTTCATATTGTGCCTCCCTCTTGGTTGTCATCTACTTTCCATCTTTCTGTTTTTAATTTTGAAAAGTAGGAACGACCTTAGTAGGATAATGGCCCACCATTGGAGGAAGAAAACTAAGAACTACCCTATGGGTCACCATGAAAATGAATCCTCCTTTTCAAACGTTCATGCTTGTCTCTCCAGAACGGATAAGGAAGCCTGCGTTGTTGAAGAGCGCTTCTGGGTCCACTGCTCGGGGGTTGAAATTCGATCAGTACAATCCATAGAGGATCAAGTTCTCTCCCAACAGAGGGTGACCAGGGAGGAGGATATAATAAAAGAAGTAGCTAAGTGGGTAGCCGATCCAGTGAACCCAAGAACCAAATACATGCACTACTTCAGGATGGTGGAGGCGTATTGGATGGTTAAGTAGTTGGTGGCTCAAGTTGTCAGCGAGACCAAGAGAGAGCATAATGATCTCATCCATTCAATCCACATATTAGAGGGTAAATTTAAACTTTACTGTAGGCTTCAACATGGTATTAAGTTATGCATGAATCAAAAAAACTATCAATACGACCAACAAGGGATCAACCATGAAGACTAGTCCCTGCCAGGACCTCTCCAATACCCCATTGTGGTAGATGACCATGATGAACAACAAAAGGTAGAGGATGAAAAACACGAGAAGGAAATCACTTTGATGCCTCTGGGTGGTCGTCATGCTAAGAAAGAAGAAGGAAGCCAAACCGGGACCTTTGGTTTGAGAAATTACACTAGCGCAAGACCCCCAATAGGTTTTGCAAGTTTGTTTTGATTATGGTTAGTTTTGTCTCATGTTTAGTCTTCAACATGGTATTAAGTTATGCATGAATCAAACTGACTATCAATATGACCAACAAGGGATCAACCATGCAGACTAATCCCTACCAAGACCGCTCCAATGGCCCATTGTGGTAGATGACCATGATGAACAACACAAGGCAGAGGATGAACAACATAAGAAGGACATCACTTTGATGCCTTTGGGTGGTCTTCATGCTAACAAAGAAGAAGGAAGCCAAACCGAGACCTTTGGTTCGAGAAATTAAACTAGCACAAGACCCCCAATAGGTTTTGCAAGTTTGTTTTGATTTTGGTCAGTTTTGTCTCATGTTTAGGCTGATAGCAGCTCCTAGCCATTTATACTTCAGGTCTAGTTTTGGGCATGTATGTGGAAATTATGATAAAACCTTGCTGATCCAGGTGGATATTGGTGGCCACTCTCCTATTCCACTTGGACCCCCACCATTGTTTCTTTCAATTTTTCAGTTTCCTTAAGTGTAGCACAATTTGCTATTTTTGGCAGTTTTTCGGGTCCTGAACTTCCGGAGCCATTTTGAGGCCCTAAACAATTTTTTTTGGAAATCAACCAACAAACAAATATTAATATACATTGAACCATGCCATTTGGTGTCAAAAGTTGTAGTCCTCAGATAGATATTTCTAATGATGTATCATATGCGTCAAACAGAGATAGTATGCCAAAGTTACGACCCCGGGAAATTGATGTACCAATTTACCCTGACGGGGCCTATATTTTGGTGTTTCATCTCCTAGGGTTGGGTTTGTGGATGTTTAGGGTTTCCATTGTTTCTAAATAACATATAGGTGTTCAACATAGAGTCCATATGCCTGTAGCTACCACGTCTCTTCTCAGGGATACGCTACCAACGCCCTAGCTAGTTAATTTATGTTCTGTCTGTAAACCAATTTCAGTTCTTTGATATTAATGAAATGAAGTGTTATTTCCGCTGCATCTTTGTATTCATGGTTATTTGTGTATTTTGTTGCGTTCCTGCATAAATTTGGATCAGTGGTATCAGAGCAGTCTGCTCTTTCTTGATCCTTCTTTGCATGTCCCTAACGAGGTCAGGGTATAAGGAGTTAGGGATCGATCTGGTTGAACCTTTGCAAGATCAGCCTCACAAACCCAGATGACCGCCCATGGGGGATGAAAAGAAGGACTAGGGAGCAAGAGATCCTAGCAAAATATTTCTCGAGGAGGACCTTGAAAAACAAAGGAACGCGATGATGGATAACTTGGCCCAGATCCTTCAACGATTGCCCACCGGTGGCGCATCTGCATCTAGCAACCACTCTGGAGGCACAACCCCTTTTAAGGTACAATTAAACTTTGACATTCCCATATTTGATGTCCAAATAGATGCAGACGTCGTATATATATGGTTGAATCTATTAGAAGGATATTTCTCGGTTCATGACTTTTCCGACCGGAAGAAGATTCATGTTAAGGACTGGTGGGAAACCTACTGTGAGAAAAAAGATGAGGAGGAACCCACTCTGTTCTCGGTCGTACCCACTTGGAATTCTTTCCGATATGCCATCAAGGAACAATATTATCCCGTGGGGAGCTATGAGGACAAGTACATAGAATGGACTACGCTACGACAACAAAGGGATCAAGATGTGCATGAGTTGACGAATTTGTTTCATACCCTGCACACAAAGTTGGGTATCAAATATTCAGAGAAACATTTGGTGTTGAAGTACTGTAGTTGTCTACACAGATACATTCAGGAGGAAATGGAGTTCCTCAACATCTCCTCTCTTGGTACGACATATCAGTATGATGCCAAGATTGAGAAAAAATTCAAACAGAAGAAGAAAAACTTTGGATCTGCGAATCGAAAGCAAGTGAAAGGTGCCCCCAAACCATAGAACAAAGGAAAAAGCCAAGGCATGGAGGCTCAAGACAATTTGCCAAATCTGCAAGCAAAGAGAAACATTGCGAAGATGAAGAAGGACATGGGAAAGTGGTGTGAGTTCCATACGAGCTCCACTCACAACACAAGTGAGTGTCGGGCCAAATAGTCACTGGTGGCCGAGATGAGGGATTCTGAATCATATGCATGCTCCAACACTGAATCAGAACCCGAGAAAGGGAATGACATAGGGAAGCAAATTATCGATGCGGAGCCCAATGCCATCGTTGCCACCATGAAGATCCAAAAGGAAGAACCAGAATATCCAGAGGAGGAGGAGCGTCTCTTCCACTCCCAGATGTGGGTAAAGGGTTCCCTGCTACAATTCATTGTCGACAGTGGGAGACAAAAGAACCTCATTTCAGCAGAGGTCGTGAAGTGGTTAGGCTTTCCAACCACAACACAACCATATCCATACACCATCAGGTGGCTTCACCAAGGACGAGATCTCCACATAAGTCAGTAGTGTCTCCTTCCCTGCAACATCAAGCCCTTCACCGATGAGGTATTATGTGACATTGCTCCTCTTGATGTTTGTGATGTATTATTATCCCAACCATACTTGTGGAAGTGACATGTTGTGTATGAGTCTCGACCTCTCACTGTTATTGTTACCTTGGGAAATAAGTTGTACAGGATACCAGAAGTACCACCGCCTGTCGCTATCTCTTTGGTTACTGCAAAACAATGGAGTAACCTCATTTCCAAAACCGGGAAATTTGTTTTCCTGATGATCCGCCCTCAGGGAAAGAAGAAGACTATGGCCATGACCTCTAGACAGGGCTCCTCCACACGACAACAAAAAATGGACAAGATCGCGGAGGAGTAACGAGACATCTTCACCTCACCCACAGGGGTGCCTCTGCACTGTCAGGTCAAGCACCCCATCGATTTGACCCCAGGTGTGTCGCTACCCAATAGACTGATCTATCGACTCTCTGTTCTAGATAACAATGAAATCAAGAGGTAGATTCAGGAGCTGTTGTAGAAAGGTCACATCTGACCAAGTTCATCGCCCTGTGGGAGCTCGATCGTGTTGGTGCAGAAGAAAGATGGGACTTGGAGACTCTGTATTGACTATAGGGTGCTAAAAAAGATCACTGTCTGAAATAGGTACCAAATCCCACAGATTGATTACCTTCTGGAACAACTCAAAGGGGAAAAATATTTTAGCAAGATCGAATTGAAGTCCGGGTATCACCAGGTACCAATCGAACCGTCCAATTTATGGAAGACTACTTTCAAAGCCAAGGAGGGCCTTTTCAAATGGTTGGTCATGCCTTTAGGGTTAATGAATGCTCCTGCAACCTTCATGAGGCTGATGGACAACATATTGTGACCATTCACCAACTCATTTGTAATAGTGTACTTTGATGACATCCCGATCTTTAGCTAGACTTGGAAAGAGCACCTCCACCACAACCGATAGGTCCTCCAAACACTGCGGAAACACAAGTTGTGTGACAATTTGGAGAAGTGCAATTTTGGCATGACCCAAGTTCAGTATCTAGGATACATTATTGATGAGCGTGGGGTGCATGTGGATCCAACCAAGATCCAAGTCATCCGGGATTAGCCAGCCCCGACCACTCTAATAGAGCTTCGCAACTTTATGGGTCTTGCTAATTTCTACCGCAGGTTCGTGTTAGGATT
>SNQJ01S0017366.1:47517-74429 GCA_010110895.2 Picea sitchensis | reverse complement strand
AGCCTCTGGTCAATGCTAGACACCAAGCTCACCAAGTCCACAACTTTCCATCCCCAAACTGATGGCCAGATAGAGGTCATCACATGATGATCGTACACATTTTGCGCATGTAGAACTCAAAGCATCCACACACAGGGGATGAGATCCTCCCCTATGTACAACATAGATATAACCGGTCCCTCCACAGCTCAACCTACCACAACCCCTTTTAGGTGGGCTTGGGATTCTAGCCACTATGTCCCATTGACGTAGCCATACCATTTGCAACTACTCAGGCTGCTTCAGCTCATGTCCAGTCTGAAGCTGCAAAGGCGAACAAATTCATTGAGCACATTCAACACATTCACCAACAGGTTCATTACATATTGGACAGATCCAATGATAAGTACAAGCAGTGACATGATCAACATCGGGTGCAAGACAACTTTCGGGTGGGTGACAAAGTGTGGATACATTTTTATAAGGAGCGCCTCGCTGGACCCCATCGAAAGATTCACTCGCTCTGATATGGGCCATACACCATCACCAAGGTTGTAGGGGACAATTCCTTCAAGCTCAGTATCCCACTATTCCTTGTTCTGCACCTAATGTTCAATGTGGACCGCCTTCGGTCTTACTTTCCACCTCTACTGGACACATCCGACATGGAAAAACAACTCAAACCAACAGAGTTAAACTCAGACTGCATGGAACAAGCCACAACTGATCAGATTATGGACACATAGATCAAGAACACCCACCAGCAAATAATCCAGCTATATCGAGTTGTCAAAGAAGGCCAACTCCTTCACTAGGGAAAGTGGCTCACCAGGGACCAAGTTCAGAAGAAGTTTCCTCATCTCATGGAGGAACTCAACGCAATGGGGACCATTGCTTCCTAAGGGGGGAGGAATGATCCAGGTGTATATTGGTGTCCACTCACCTATTCCACTTGGAACCCCACCATTGTTTCTTTTAGTCTTTCAGTTTCCTTATGTGTAGCACAATTTACTATTTTTGGCAGTTTTTCGGGTCCTGAACTTCCAGAGCCATTTTGAGGCCCTAAACGACGTTTTTTTGGGAATCAATCGGTCGAAAAATATTATTTTGAATTCGACTATGACATTCACTGTTAAAAATTGTATTCCTCGTATAGATATTTCTAACGATGTATCATATGCGTCAAACGAAGATAGTATGCCAAAGTTACAACCCCAGGAAATTGATGTACCAATTTACCCCGATGAGGCCCATATTCTGGCGTTTCATATCCTAGGGTTAGGTTTGTGGATGTTTAGGATTTCCATTGTTTCTCAATAACATATAGGCCTTCAAGCCTCATTGTAACACAAAGTTCAGAGGCATGTAGCCGACACATCTCTTCTCAGGGATAAGCTACCAACGCCCTAGCTAGTTAATTTCTATTATGTCTGTAAACCCATTTTAGTTCTTTGATATTAATGAAATGAAGTGTTATTTCTGTTGCATCTTTGTATTCATGGTTATTTTTGTATTTTGTTGTGTTCCTGCATAAATTCGGATCAGTTGCAATCTTGATGGTTATGGTTGTTTTGGACATGGCTTAGGGGTCTAGCTTCCTCTTTTTGGCAGACCCCCTTGTTCAATTTTTTTGTACTATATTGTGATATAAAAAAAAATCCTCCTTTTTAAATTAAAAAAATGATGATGATGATGATTATTCTCCATGGAGACCAATTTGTCTATCAGACCTTAAGAAGGTAAGATATTACTTCGATTTCTTTAAAATTGTATTAATGTGCTCAAAAAGAATTGAGTGGACATTGGAGCTTTCCAAGATCACCATAGTTTTGATGACTTAGAAGGTTAGGAAGGTTTGTATTATGGAAAATATTTTTAAATGTTGTAGTCTAAATGTTCCACATTTTCCTCTTTTTCAGGGATATTTTTTGTTTACTTTTTCCCATAATCCGGTGAGAATTTGTTGGGTCTACATATTTGAGTGGCTAAGACTATATAATTGGAGTGCCCTACGGGTTTTTCAACATGATGAATTCACTTATGCATTCATAAATGCAGTTTAAACAATAGAAAATTGTGATTTTGTCGAGATTTATATCGTCGAATTCTGGCAAAAAAGGACAAAATGTAGAACAATTAGACAACACATTTTTAAATTGTGATCTAATTTGGGAATAGGCAGGGCAATCTAAGAGGAACTATTTTTCATCTTCAACCCTCTTAGTATCACAAATATGGAAGATTCTTTCATCCCATGGTGTTTTGGGAATCGTACAATGCCCATTTTCACTATGTAGCTCATGAGAGTTTGTTCTTATTTTAGCAATGTTGATTTTCTTCTTTGCACTTCTCAAAACTGATAGGTACTTTTGATCTTATAAATTAGGGTTGAACACCTCCTTGTAGTATCTTAGTTTCCTTTTGTCCTCTAATTCTTTATCACACCACATATTCTCCTTAAATTTAGAAGTGATGTTATTTGTAATATTTTTTTTTTTTTTTGTTTTTTTTTTGTTAAGTAAAAAGGTGAATCCTGTTATATTAAAACTTCAAAAAGGAAATACACCATGACATACAGGTGCTAGTTGTCCCGCCTATGCAGGAAACTAGGACAACTGGCCTGTCCAAAATAGCATGCAAAATCAAACAACTCGTTTCGCCACCCTGCCCGGAGGAAACCGGGGTGCATGTGCATTTTCATTAACAGTTTAGTAAGGTCTGTGCTAACGCTAACCAAGTTATTAACTAAAAGATCTACAGCTCTGAAAACATCAAAAGAGAAGGAGTTGGAGGCAATGCTGAACAGAAGAACCTATTCACCGGAGTCCTCGCTGTCGTCCATCGCCTTGCTGCTGCTGACAGGAATGGCATAGAGATGAGCGCAGATGGGGCATTGTCGCCGAGGTGTGGCACTAGAGTAGGCTGCGTACAACATGTCAAAGCATTGGCTAACGCGAACAACCCTGAAAATTTGGTCGTCCACCATACTGCGGACCTTGAAGATCAAGTTCAGGTGCTCCGGGTGGAGGAGTGGTGGCGGGGGCGGCGACTTCTGTTTGGCATCCGTCTCCTGGTGACCCTGCGACTTCCTCTGCGACTGCGAGTCAGTGTTGATTTTCGGCAGCTCCTCCTCTACCAGGCAGGTGGTGAATTCTTCATTGGGAGCGTCGCTGGGACCGCGAGCCTCTCTTGAGCTGGGCGTTGGTGCTGCTGCTTCAATGCACACCGGGGGGTTCCAATTATCCGAAACCGTAAACATTCAACTCTCAGAGAAGTCCGGGGGGAGTTCCATGGTCGAAATTTCCTCGACATAAGTTCTGGGGGGCGAGTTTGTTGCTGTGGTCTCTCTGCATTTTTTCCTCTTAACCAGAACCAGAGCTCGTTCAAACCACTTATGCCTTTTCCTCCTGGTGTCAGCCGCATACCATCCTGCTCCTCTACGAGGTCTACCTCTATCTCGCGACATGGTGAGAATGAGGACCAATGCCAGGATGTTTCCTACACTCCTGTTCCTACTCGGCTCTGTGAGCTGCGAGTACATCCTATGGGTTATGATAAGGCGGATAATAGCATAAACGATGGCTACAACCATTAAATCCGAGAGCTTAATGCTCTGGCTGACCGACCTGTTCTCGCACGTGAGAGGCCCCATCGATGGACGGAGACCGACGTAGGTGGGAGCCCTGATAACTGGCGATGGTGTAAGGGCGGTTGGCCACCATAAATGGCCTCTCCTTGCACGCCTCCACGTGCCCCTTATTTTCCGCGTGGCACCCCATTCGGGGGTTGGAAATCCTTGCTGGCCAGGAGTTGACATTGTTTGGATATGTCTGAGGCTTCAGAGCTTCTTGCGTCCCAGAATATGTGTTCAATTTCCCTAGAAACCCCTTCGTTTTCCAGGTAATCAACCACTCCGTTTGCCCCCCTCTTGACATGGGAGGGGATAATTCTTATGTTGTCCTTGAGGATGCCTTTGAAGTCCTTGAGCATCCCTGATAGGCACCAGTTGGGAGAGATTTTTTGTGGGTTTCCCCCATGGAGGATTTTAGTGATTAGCTGGATGATTATTTGTGAGTCACCCTCCAAGATTATTTTGTGACTGTGTAGGGTTGCTGCAGTTCGAAGGCCCTGTAAGAAGCCAGTTAATTCCGCTATGTTGTTTGTGGTCTCCCCCAAATACCCTGCTGTCAGAGTTAAAATTTCCCCTTTAGAGCTTCTGATTACAACTCCATAGCCTACGGGTCCGGGATTGCCTTTTGAAGCTCCATCAAAGTTGATCTTTATGAATCCTGTTGGGGAAGGGGTCCAGGTGGTTGGGATGGGGTTTTGATACTTGGGTGATCTGATTGCCACTGAGTCATTTAGCTTGAGTTTCCATCTTTGGAGGGTGCATAATTCTTCCTGGTTGCATTCCTTGTCCCTAGGTTGCCAGTTCTTGCTTCTGATTGTTTCTTTGATGAGTATAGCAGCTCTGTCCCAGGTTAAATCTGGTGTGGATTCCTTGGAGTGGAAGATGCGTTTGTTTCGCTCCTTCCATATTTTCCAGAGAATAAACCCTGGGAGGAGTTGCTAGATGTAATTCAGAATGGGGTTGTTGTAAGTGATTGAGTCCCAATTTTCAATAGTGTCTCTGATGCTGCCTCTGTTTTGATTGGATCTGCACATGATTTGAGCTCCCTGATCCCAGACAGATTGACTGTAATGATATCCATTGAAAAGATGCTCCTTGGTTTCTTCCTAGCATTGACATAAGACACAAATAGAGGGCCCAATGAAGCCCCTTTTCCTGAGATTGTCCCATGTTAGAATTATATTGTGGATTATTAGCCAGAGGAAAGTGGAGACCTTTGGCCAAAGTGTTTTATTCCATATTTTGTTCCAGATGTTGTCTATTTTCTGATTGTGGTAACTGCCTTGTAAGTAATAGGCTTCTTTTACTGAAAAATTACCAGATGCGGAGTGCCCCCATCTGAGGATGTTTGGACCCTCCTTAATGGGAATTTTCCTGCATCATGCTTGGTAATGCCAAGCTGATAAGTTTAAGTCGGTTGGGATTCATAGATCTTGGCTGGAGGTCTTCCATTGTCACCAAGTTTGTCTCACTTCTAGGGGTTTCCATAGATCTTTTACCTTAAGTGAAGGATCTTGATTAAGAGCTTGTTGGAGGGGTGTGAGCTCTGCTGATTCGTTTAGAGGTTCGAGTTGTTGCCACGAATCTTTCCAGAACCTTGCACTGTCTCCATTGCGAATTTCCCAAAAGGCGTGTTTCTATATTAGATCTTTGTTTTGCCAGGCTGTGTTCCAAATGTTCGAACCTTGTATTTGAACATTGTGTCTGATCAGTTGATCAGTCTACATGGAGGGAGAGTATTTGTTCTTTCAGATTTGTGCCCATAATGCATCTGGTGTTTTCATCCATCTCCACCATATCTTGGCCCCCATTATCTTATTGAGCTTTCCCGGGTCCTGAAGCCTAAGGACGCCCCTGCTTTTTGGCATGCAGACCTTATCCCAGCTTACCAGAGCCCATTTCTTGTTGGGCTGCAGACCTTGCCAGAGAAAATTTCTCTGGATGTTTCTGACAACTCTAATGATTTGCTTGGGAGCTGCTAAGGCAGTGAAGAGATAGGTGGGTAGGGTCTGAAGAACTGATTTTAGCAAGACCAGTCTGGCTGCAATGTTTAAAGGTCTAAAGGTCCAGTTGGCTAGTCTGTTTGAGATAGAAAGGAGTAGGTTGTCCCAGGAAATGGATTTAGCTGGCGCTCCTATGAGAGGAATGCCCAGGTAGTTGGACGGAAGGGAGCTCCTGGGGATGCCCAGGATTTTGGAAATGTGTAGCTGAACTGCAACGAGAGTATTGAAGAAGAAGAGCTTGGATTTATCTAGGTTCAGCGTCATGCCAGAGGCTTCAGAGAAGTCAGAAAGGATGGAGTTGAGCTTATGGCTTCACACGCAGTTGGGGAGTTCATAAGAAGGGTGTCATCAATGAATTGGCTGTGTGAGGGGGCTGGCTGAATGTTGTGCAAGGGTAGGCCTTTGAGTGTTCCTTCCAGAACCGTTGATTTAATGTAACGACCCAAGCCTTCCGCCATTAGAACAAAAAGGAAGGGTGATAATGGATCCCCTTTCCGTATGCCTCTAGAGGCCGAGAAAGGACGGGAGGGGACTCCATTAACAAGGATAGAGAAGAAAGCCGAAGAGGTGAGATTCATAATCCAGTTTACCCAGTCTTGGTCAAAACCAAAGGAGGTTAAGATAACTCTGAGGTATTTCCAACTGGCTTTATCAAAAGCTTTTGATAGATCAAGTTTGATTAACATACTTGGAGTTTTTGTTGATTTAAGAGAGTTGATCACTTCATGTGCTAGTATAACGCTATCCATAATCTGTCTTCCTTCAACATAGCCAGCTTGTTCTTTGGAAATGACATATGGAAATATTGGCTTGAGTCGGTTTGCAATCACCTTGGTTATGATCTTGTAGATTACATTACATAAGGCTATGGGTCTGAACTGTTTGGGATTTGTGACTCTTTCTTCCTTTGGGATGAGAGTGAGGAAGGTTGCGTTGAGAGCCTGGAGAACTTGACCTGATGTTCGTGATTCCTCGATGACCTCCCAGACGTCCTTTCTCATAATGTCCCAGCAGTGATGGAAGAAATATGTAGTGAATCCATCAAGGTCTGGGGCTTTTCCTGGGGCATATCTTTTATTGCTTGGTCCACTTCCTCCTGGGTGTTTTGCCTCATGAGAGCTGCGTTCTGTTCAGGTGTGATTAATGAGGGAATATGACTGGTGACTCGAGTGATGGCTTCATTTCTGTTCTCCTTGTTCTCCGTAAGGATATTCTGGTAGTATCTATTGAGCTCCTCTTCAATTTGTGTGTGCTCTCTGATCAGATTGCCCTACTCATTTTCCAGATGTGTTATTCGTTTGATGTGTCGCCGGTGTATCATAGTTCTGTGGAAGAATTTTGTATTCTTTTCCCCTTCTTTGAGCCATTGCACCTTGGATTTCTGCCTCCATAGTATTTCTTCTTGTTTTCTTCTTTGCTCCAATTGCACTTGTAGTTTCTCTTCTTCCATCATGAGCTCAGCAGTTCACGCCCCTGAAATAAAGATTCTTTGTATCTCGGCTAATCTGTTCTCTGTGTCCTTAATGCTCTGGAGTATGTCGCCAAAAGTATTTATGTTCCAAAGTTTGAGCATTTGCTTGAAGTTTTTGAGCCTTTGTTGAAATCTGTACATCTTGGTGCCCTGATCTGCTTCAGCCTGAATCCACCAGGTTTTTGCCAGCTAATGGAAATATGGGTGTGTAAGCCAGAATTTTTCAAATCAGAAAGGTTTAAATTTAGGTGTTGTCTCTATTGTTATCTGAAGGGCGATTGGCCAGTGGTCAGAGCCCGCTTTGGGGAGAATCAGACTTTCCATGCAGAGGTCTCTTTCAATCAATTCCTCCATCACGAGAAAGCGGTCTAGTCGGCAGGCGACATGCTGATTTCCTGATCTACGATTGGACCATGTGAAAGTGCCATTGCTATTCTCTATGTCTACTAACTTTAATTGTTCAGGGACATTAAAGTTTTGAACTTACCGCCGTCTTGCTCAAGCCTTTTGCTCCCTCCTGTTTTTTCCTCCAGTTTCATGATCATGTTGAAGTCCCCTCCTAAGATCCAGTTAGGCGTGGTTGCCAGAGATTTAACTCGGGTCATCCTTTCCATGAACTTGTTTTTTTCTTGTTGCCCTTGTGGGCCATAGACATTGGTGATGGTCCCCTCCTGATTCGAGCCTATTATTTCAAAGTGGGCTGACAAGGTACCTATAGTGGAAAAGGGTCCACTAAGGATAGTGTGGTTTGGGTTCCACAATATTGCTAAACCCCCCGAGGCTCCCATGGAATCCATGTGGATGTAGTTGCAACCTTTCCATATACGTTGGAAAATGATTTCGGCTTCCATTCCTGCACATTTCATTTCCTACAACATTAGAATGTCTGGGCTTTCCTCTTTGATGCAATCCCTGAGGATTCTTTGCTTGGATCTGCCGTTGAGTCCTCTAATGTTCCAAGTGATGATCTTCATCATTATGAGGAGGGGTGTGGGTGGAGGTATCCCTCCGAGAGCTTATGTATTTGACCTGAGTTGATCATGATATTTCCAGCTTCTTTGATTAATTGATGTACTAGTTTTCGTCCCCTTCGTTTGTTCTCGCGCGTTATTTTCTTGGAGCCTGAGCTGGATTCCGTGGCGATGTCGAGGCGAGTTGTGGATCCCGCTGTTGAATCAAGGAAGACCTTATGTACCTTTCTGAGCTGTTCTTCGGGAAGGCCTTGTAGATATTTATGATTAAGGGCCTCCTCCAGTTTCTCGAGGTCGATGCCTGCCAGATCTTGGGCATCCATTTGCATTAAAGTATCTCCATCTGCATCCCATTTTTCCTCTGCATGGATCTCTTTGTTTGGACTAGAAGGGGAGAGTGTGGGGTTTTGGTCTTTGCTTTTCTGTAATCCGTCATGTGGATCTTGGATTTCCTCGTTCTCGGGTAACTGGCTCAGAATATCATAAGCATTCCTGGTCAAGATCCTAGGTCTGGGGTCGGTTGTTTGCCTTCGAGGGGGATTTTTCTTCCTCGTCTGGACCGTTGTGAAGCCATCTTTCTGCAGGTTTTGACTAGCTTTGGAAGCTTGTTGATTGAGTGGGCAATCCCGGAACAGGTGGTCGTGTTCATGGCATTTTCTGCATCTGAACGGGATATGTTCATAATCAAGGGTTTGTGACCAATCCTCATCCTGATACTCCAGTGTTACTGCTCCTGGTAAGGCTTTAGCTATGTTCATGTAAACACATATTCTGGTGTATGAGGTGTATTTTCGTTGCTTTGTGGCTTCTGAGGCTTTGACATATTGGCCGATTGTATTACCTATTCCCATAAGAATCTCCTCCAACCAGAACTCCTGTGGAAGGGAATAGAGGCGGATCCAGACAGGTGCCATTGTAAATTCCTCCTTGTCCGAGTTGAAGCGCTCTGTCTAGAACCTTAGGAATAGCCCTACTGAGTTGTAGAAGTAAGGGCCGTTCTCAAAGATGCAATCTCTGTCTTCTAGGTTATATAATATGATTGTGAAGAAGCCTTTCAAGCTGAGCCTAACTTCATAGTCTCCTTTGGGGTTCCACCAGTGCTTAATCTATTTGTTCAAGTCCCTTTCCGATGGCCAGAGTCCCAATAATTTGCCGATGAGGGCATGTTCTTGCATAAACTGGGTGTGCTCCCCAACCCTTGTTGAGCTTATGATATATCTAGGCGCCTTTTCCATTTGCGGGATGCATTTTCCAGGCTCCCATCCTCGGGGTGATTTTGAACGGGACGTGCTGGCTTCCATCTCCATTTCCTTTCTGAAGCCCTATTCCTTGGCGAGGAGTTGTTCCCGGATTTGTTGAGGCAGCTCGAACGCAGGTCGTTTTGCTCTCGTTCCCGATCTGTCGTTAGCAATAATGTTGTTGTATGAGGGGGGTTTCCCCCCCTCTTCGGCGCTCATAGATGTGGATCAGAGCCAGTGATGGCTGGCACTAGATCTGTGTTGTTGTGTTGCCACAGCGTGTCCTGGATTGATCAAGCAGTAGCTCGCATGGGCGCGGGCTAGGGTTTCACCGATCCTCCCAATCACCTGATGTTATTTGTAATATTATCAGTATTCCATTTGATGGATTCTTCTTGTATTCCCCAATTATTTAGGCAAGATTTGGCATCTTTATGCCATCCCCGCTTAAGTTGTTGGTGGTTTTGGCTAGAGTTTGAAGCAATTTTTGGGATCATCTTGTCGTCCATGTTGTTTATCTTATTCTTGTAAGTTAGATATATAACCACAACAATGATTTTTATGGGGGAAATAATTGCTTATATGAGGAGGACAGGATAGGGTGGTTTCCCCTTAATTTTGAGATTACAAGTTATAAAATTCTTTTGGATTTGTTCTATCTTTCTCCGAGATTCTCTAGAGATACTGCGACCCCAAAATTCACATCCATATAAGATAATTAGAGTGGTGAGAGTGTGAAAGAGGCATTTTTTCTTATCCCAAATCCAAAGGTCCATTGATTTACAATTGTTTTCAAGCCCATAATAAGCTTTCCACCTTCCATTTATCATTTTCTCAATGTTATAGTTCCAATTGTGCTTGTGGTGAATACCGATAGATATTTGTATGAAGGTATTTCCTCCAAGCTATTGTTGTCATATACAAAAGTATCGTAGGTGATCTTTTTGGATTTAATTATCATGACCTTTGTTTTGTCAATGTTCACATTCATGCCCATACTAGAGCAGAAGTCCTTGAGGATTATAGGTTGCTTACCTAGTACATAGGGACTCTTCTCCATAAGAACAATATCATCAACATAAAGAAGAAGGATGATGACTATACTAGCAAGAGTCGGGCCAACATAACCTGCATCCTCCAAACAATATTCTAACTTATCAATATGGATGCCAAAAAGGGTATGGGGTAGGGGGAAACCTTGCTTGAATCCTATATTACAACTAATTTCTTCCTACCAACCCTCATTGTTCCTAAACTTGGAAATAACTTTCTCATATAGACCAACTGCAACAAATCTTAACTCAAAAGGGACTTAAAGCTCTTCCAACCTATTCCAAAAGTTAGTCATGAGAAAAGTGTCAAAAGATTTTCTAAAATCAATGAAACAACAAAGGAGATCAATTTTATCATTACAAAATCCTCTACAATTATCCTAAATGTAAAAAGGTCATCCAYAGTTGAATGGTAGTCTCTAAACCYAGCATGGCCTTTAGCTCTTTTTCCATTGCTTTCTATCCATGTATTGATCTTCTTTTCCAAAATACTTCTGTATAGCTTAGATAAAATGGGGCTAATCATAATGGTCCTATAATTAGAGAATTTTTTTTTATCCCCACTTTTAAAAATAAGTACAATGAGGCTTTGAGTCCAAGGTTTTGGGAAAYCTTGCTAGATAGCTAAATTGAAGAGATTATGTATGTGAGAGATGATGATTGGTCCTTTAATTTTTAATATTTCATCYCGGTAACATTCAATGTCCTTAGATTTACCTTTTGAGAGTCGCTTAACCCCAAACTTAATGTCTTCTATAGAAAACACTTCATCCTTTATAGAACTGTTTGGAATGTTGTCCATGACATTAGGGAATTCACAAGATTTTCAAGGTAGAAATTTCAATCCTTCAAGCAAATCCTATTGTTTTCTTTAGTTTTACGAGTTAGAATTTGACTCTAGAGTTTCTTAGGATCTATCTTAAATAGGTGCAAAAGCTTTTCTCGCTTTCTATTTATATACTCTCTCTCTTTTTTCCCCTTTTAATTAAGGTTTTGTTTCTATTTATCTTATCATCTTTTAATTACGCATTGGAAGCATCCCTAATGGATTTTATTGCAATTTTAGATTCATTATTGTACCAAGGGTTAGTTGTACTGTTTTTGTTTTTAAATAGCACCTCAATAGAAAATTTGTTAATGGAAGTAGAGAGGATTGTTGCAAAATTTTGATACTGAGCTTCAATATTGTTTTGATACGTTAAGAGGTTTTTGATACGTTAAGAGATTTAAGGCACTAATTAAGTCATTTAAGAAAAGATCAACTTTTTGTTTGTCAAAAAGTAGGTGTCTTTGGTTATCAGAGTGCTCTTCAATGGAACTTTTGTGCATGACAAAGTAAAGCTTAGAGTTAGGGTCAAAGGTCCATGTTTGTGGTCATCTAAAATATCAAAGTCTACTAATTGGTTGTATATGAAGATATTTGATATTACATTGTAATTTAATAATCAATCTGGTATTACTCTCTTAAAATTAAACAACATTGTAATTTAATAATCAATTTGTAAAAACACTCAAATTTTAATAATATCGTAAACTAAATATTTACATATAAGCTTCCACAACAACCATCTTCTCTTTTAATCATAAATTTATCATATAAATATCACTTTTCATATAAGTTTTTCTCACTAACTCTTACAACTCTCGAGAATTACAAAAACCTGACACCTTTGCCTTAAATCTCACCACATAACTTCCTTTTTTATTATTATATTAACATACCTATTGTTTCAACCTTCCTCTTTGTATATTCAACTGTTTCAACCTTCCTCTTTGTATATTCAACTATTCGTGAGTCTTTTTTTATGAACTCTTAATGACTGATGSAACTCAACATTGTAAATTAGTTTAGAAGGTAAAGTTTCACAATTTAAAATATATGCATTTCATTGGGACTAAAACATCGTAAATGAAAGTCACATATTTTGCTAAATTCACTTAAAAACTTRCATTTGGTCCATTTACTTTGAACAACTTACTTGTACATGTGAAACCAAACAAAACATGTTTCCAAAAAAAATTGAAACAAGAAAATACATGTTTCTAAGAAATTTTACCATTAACAAAAAAAAAAATCACTATTTCAACTTTGCCATCAAAACAACATTGATGGCAACAATAAAAACAATCAAAATTTATTTTATTTTTTATAATAATAAAAAACAAATAAAAGGAAAAAAAAAACACCACAAACTATGGAGAAATATAAAGCCTGATATCTTTGCCATTTATTCTCATGCTATTTTGTAGAATGTTTTTATTTCGACAATGGTTTGTTAAGGATCTAATAAATTTTGATGTATAATTTAAAGATTGTATTTTATTTTTTATTTAACACTTTATATAAAAGTGATATAATTTATTATTAACATTTTAATAATAATAAAATTTACTTTTCATTAATTTAACATTTTGATAATAATAAAATTTATTTGAGTAATTTATGTAATTTATGGACAGTTCAAACCTTAAGAGTATATGCAAAATGTTATAATTTATTATTAGTATTATAATAATTACAAATTTTACTTTATTTATAAATTATTTATAAATAGTTGTAAACTTTAAATTTAATTTATAGACAGTTGCAAACCTTAAGGGTATATGTAAAATGTTATAATTTATTATTAATATTATAATAATTATAAATTTTATTTTTTATTAATTTAAATAATTTATAAATAGTTGTAAACTTTAAATTTAAATTGAAATAAGTTTTCATCAATACATGTAGTTATTGAAGTTTGAAATAAAACTAACAATCACAAAGGATGATGGTCACCACATTTAGATTGTAGTGTTTTATATATTTATGTAAGATTTTTGGAAAAGTACGTTCAAGTAAGGGAAGTCAAATCTAAAGATAGAAAGGTTGATCTGTAGAGAAAAATTCCATTAGGAGTTTCGAGTATCTGTCATGTGAAGTAAAAGTACAAATGGGAGTCAAGCAATGCTATGCAAACCGAGATGTGGTTGATCGTTTATCCAGAAAACAAAGAATTTGACAGACACTCAACTTTCTCTAATGCTACAACATCACATGCCACAAGAAATATATCTGGACGTATGAAAAATAGGATCAATCTCAGGTAATATTCTATCAAGACACCATGTAGAAATACACAGTGATGTACATGATTACATAAGATTTCTGAGCATATGAGGAGAAGATCACACACCAATTGGCAACTAACTCTGAGTTTTTGTTGCCTTATTTCTCATTTTAGCAAGAATCACTAGTTCTTTTCAAATCTTTTTTCCTTAGAACATAACGATCCATTAACAAAGAGGCAGAGAAAAGAACAACCAAAAGCATTCTTCAACAATGATGTTGAGCATCACTTTGAACACACAAAATCCATTGCCGAGAAGCACCCATAATATTAAGTCATAGAAACAAGAATTTATAAATCTTGTAGGTAATGCTTTAAAAATTTGTTCTGTTATGTATCTACCCACCCAGAAAGGGGGGATTTTAGTCCTAATGGAATCAACGTTTATCTGGCAGGATTAATCAATGCTCTGATTATGCTCGGCTAACTCGTTATTCTTATAAGTAACCACAGATTTAAAATATTAAATCTATTTTTGTTTTGGAAAAAGATTTAAAATTGTTTTTAATTGATTAAGAATTTGTTTTTATCAATTGTAAGGAAATAAGTTAAAGAGGCATCTAGCATATGCGAAGATTTACTCTTTACTAATCATCAATGGGTTATTTAGGTAGCATGATTTTCCTTGAATAACAATGATGAATTAATCCACATTTGTGAATAACAACTAATGATAATTATCCTCACTCCTAATAGAAAATTGAGTTATAATAAGTTTTGCCACCTTTCTAAAAAAAAATATATATTATATTATAAAAAAACTCGATATTATAAAAAATAAAAATGAGTCAAAGGTCCCAGATATTTAATCTATTTTGCAAAACTTTCTCTATGACATAAATCTTAAAAAGTCCTTCCATATGCTCTTTTTGTTGCATAGAGAAGTAACAAGTTGTTTGTTTGAAATTGACATAAATCTTAAAAAGTCCTTCCATATGCTCTTTTTGTTGCATAGAGAAGTAACAAGTTGTTTGTTTGAAATTACGTTGTTGAATCTTGGAAATAATAGTGAAAATATCCTTTTCAATTTGTCAAAAATGATATTTATAATGGATGAATATCGCAAGATGGTATGTGGGTGTTATGAGGAATATCTCCCCCCACCCTAGAAATTGTGTTATCTACCATAGAAAATGAAGGTACGATTGGAACAACACAAACAAACTAAGGTATGATCTTAGCATTGATATTATTGTGGGTGTACAATGAAAATGCAAGAACTCTTTAAACAAACTAAACGATGTATTACCATTCACTCTATGAAGCATGAGGACGATGTTGGACCTTTTCTTCCATTAAATAATTGGGATTTGCAAAATGATTTAGGATATGAAGAAACAAAAATAAATAAAAGTGTTTCCATTGAGTTTGAACTTAATTTTTCTATCATCTCATTTTAGTTTCACTAATTCATTTATTCACATAAAAATGAATATAGTTTCTACTATTTTGGAGTGTTTTTACAATTATTTATCATAGTTTAAATTAGATTAAAGTAATATTATAATTTTACATTTAATTTAAATAATTTTGTTTTAATTCAAATATTTATATAAAAAATTATTTAATTTGATTTTTTGTTTATATTTACATGTGTTTCTCTATTTTTATATTTATTTCTATTATAAACATTTAAATAATTTTGTTTTATTATATTTAATTTGTTTTATACAATACATTCTAAAGCTAATTGAGAAGTTAGGCAATTCACCATGTATACTTTATAGATAAACTTTAAGATGACAAATGAAACCAAGCATTTACACATAAAGGAGAGGTCAAATTTGCACATTAGAGATGGAGAATACAAATTTTAGGAGGATCTAGTGAGAGGTTCTACAAGGTTCGCTGAGAAAATGATCTGGGCAGGAAACATATGGTTGATATTAGAGTCAATGGGGTAGTTAACTCTTGATATTGAATGAAGGGGACAAAATCCAGTTGTATAGAGCCATTCGACGATTTGGATCATGTCATTACATGGTTTGTAAATGGTATGCTTATGACTCATCCACCTCGCTAATATAGATCATTATTGAAGAATTAATTTATATATCTTTTGCAATCATCTTTTAAAATGAAAACATGGTACTCAAAAGGTTGTTCATTAATAAGACTGAATTGCTATGTTTTTGTATTCAATTTCATGACTCGATTTGCTTGTTCTTCACTGCCAAGCCCAACATAAAATGAGAAAATGATCTGGGCAGGAAACATATGGTTGATATTAGAGTCAATGGGGTAGTTAACTCTTGATATTGAATGAAGGGGACAAAATCCAGTTGTATAGAGCCATTCGACGATTTGGATCATGTCATTACATGGTTTGTAAATGGTATGCTTATGACTCACCCACCTCGCTAATATAGATCATTATTGAAGAATTAATTTATATATCTTTTGCAATCATCTTTTAAAATGAAAACATGGTACTCAAAAGGTTGTTCATTAATAAGACTGAATTGCTATGTTTTTGTATTCAATTTCATGACTCGATTTGCTTGTTTTTTACTGCCAAGCCCAACACCAAACAAAGGAACATCTACTTATTTCATGCCCAATGAGTAAAACAAGATCTGTATATTTAATCCAAAATCATGATTAATAATGTGACTTATTGTTGTTCATTTCTTCTCAATAAACAAGGAGTCACTATACATTTATTTATATATGGATTGTTGTAGGTGAGTATCACTATGCAAGATATTGAGGATGTAATGTAATGTTATGTTATTAAGATGTGGTTTGAACTATGTGTGTGTTGTTATTAATATGTGGTTTGAATTTTTTTTATTTTTTTTATTTTTTTGGTGTGTGTGTGTGTGTGTGTATAATTGAACCTACAATTCACTTAAGTAAATGACTTGGTTGTTGGTGTTGATGCAATTGGGAATTAGAAGTATTTATAGCCAACGGATTAAGCGAGATTGGGAATACTATTATTTATGATCAAAAGATAAATTGAATTCATGGGTGGTATTATTAACTAAACCAATGTGAATTACATGTATCAGGTGGTGCATATGGTCACTCAACAATTAAAATAGTGACCTGGGAATTGATTATGTGTAGAACAATGCAAGCCTCTTGTTGGAATTAGAAACTATATTTGACACTCCACTCACCTCATGTGGATCTCTTCTAGGAATTATGTGAATAGTCTAGGAGCAATGAGCCCTTAATGCCATCAGAGTGATTTGGGAAGATGGTTGCTTAAAGCATCCATAATTTCTCTTTAGTGGAACACACATAGGAATACACCAAAATAGAGAAATTATATAGAAAACCTCAATCACACATACACTTAAACATAATAGTTAGCATAATTTACCCTAGAGAAACCTGAAGGAAAAACTCATGCATCGAATGACTATGCTTGGTATTTTATCCTCGGGAACTGCAAAATTACAACTATGTTTTTGTCTCTTTGGGACTTTTAATAATTTACATATTAGGAATATCTTCATCATTCATTTACTACTCTACAAAAGTACCCCTTCTAAGTTGTTGTGCATGGGTTTTTTAGGAAACATTGGATTTGTTGGGGTAGATGGAAGGCTAAGCATCCATGTCTATCGAATTCCTTTTTGTAGCACTCTCTCTCCCATTTCTTCTTTTATTGGAAACATTCCCATTCAGGTTTCCCTTCTTCTTGTATTATCTTAACTTTGGCACTTACATTAGCAATGAAACACCTTATTAGTGAGGCAAATTTAATTGAGCTAGCATATGGCCCTTCACACTATCAACCAAAACCTCATATTTATTCATCATTTTCAGTAGCCACAAAACTTACTTCCATAGCCAAATATCTTTACTTGTGTGGCCAAAAAACTTTACTTATGTATCCAAAGAACTTGTAGTTTTCAATTGCTTTATCCAATATGAATATTCATAACCATTTGATGTTGATTTCATATATGTTTTGAACCATTACACCACTAGCTCTAGTCATCATAATTATGTGTTTATCTTTTGGAAATTGGCACGCATAATATAAACTTTGTTGTCCCTTATAGCATTTAGTCTTGTGAAAAGTTTAATAAAAACATATTTGTATATGCCTTTATTTTTTAGATAAATCTTGTTGGTTTTAAATGATGATAACATTGTCATCACTGTCAATAATTTTAAATTATGGGAACGTGATCTAGTGAAAAATAGAAAGACTTGACCAAGATGGTATTAATGTGGAGATTCGAGTTCAAAACCTCTAAGTGGGTGCATACAAAGCTAGGTGTAAATCCTAGGTGACTTTGATGGTATATATATCCCCTCCCCTCATAGCATGACAACTTAGCTAATTAGATTCTATAAGAAGTATATAATAAATTATAAAATTATATATATATATACTTTCTCCACTATTTTTAGGAAAATGACTACAAATCCATCGCTTAAGAATTATTAGGTCCTTCATTGTATCCCCTAAGGTGTAAATCCCTCCATGACACCCATCGAGTGCATGCTCCTTGGGCAGACTTAGCGACAAGATGGTCAAGAGAACACAAGGGGCATGGAATCGGTTGGGTGGATGAAGTCACATATGCATAGGAAAGAGCACTTTGGGTGCACAATGGTGATGTGTGGAACCAAGGGAGCATGTGCCTCACTTTCCTTGCGATGAATGAGTAGGACTTGAGTTGTGTTTGGGAAAGGACATGGAAACTTGAGTGTGTGCCCAAGGAGTGGACCTGTCTTCCCTTGGTAGCATGAGTGTGTTGGAGAGGTTGGATGACCCCATCTCCACACCCACAAGATTCACATCGGTCAATTCAAGGAAACACACAAGGTAAGGGAACACACAAGAGGTTGGGGTGCATTGGCATGAGGAGTGTGCCAAAGGATTGGGAGCATTGGCATGAGGATTGTGCCCAAGTATTGAGTGTGTCGGTCCGAAAGGAAGTGAAGTTTCACACGAGTGCACAGGTTCATGGGTGCATAGATCCACGAAGGGGCATGTCAGTTCATTTGTGCACGTCGGTTCACGAAGGGGCGCTACACCCAAAGGACATGAAAGTTCACAAAGGATACGATTGGATTCCATATAAGAGCATGAGGTGGATGATCCAAGGAGGCAAATGGGAATGAGCAAGTGAGAAAGCAAGGAGCCAAGCGACTAAGGCAAAGTTGTGAAGACATGGAAGACAAGTAATAAATGGATGTAGAAAAGGGACTCTGGTGAAGTCTTATCATAGGCCTGGGGGAGGCATGCTATGAAGCATACCCAAAGTATGTGTTAGTTTGGTGAATTCCTACAACATAAATGAGATGGTGAGTCTATGGTGGGAGCATGTCTAGGGAGCACCACAGAGGCTAAAAAATTTGTTTTGACAGTGAAGCTAGTGGATTGAATCAATGTATGAGTTGGTGAGGTGAGGTAAGTTGTGTGACTACCCAAGTTGTAAATCAAGCCAGTAGTGCTCATATTGTAACTGTTTCACAATAATAATACTTAACCGGTTGTTAGACAATTATTGTGTTGCTCACATTATATTTGTGTCTCTCTTGTTTGTTTTGAAAGTGTTCTCTTTGTTTCACATGTTTCATGAATGTGTGCTTAAATGACTAAGTGTTAAGTTGGTAACAAATTGTCTAAGTATACAAGTGAGTTGCACAGAGTAGGAGCATGACTCGCCTGTAGCCTAGAACATATTAGGGGTATGCTCTAGGTGAAGAGGCATAGTCTGAGCGAAGTATCCTTTTTGTTGCCAAACATCCAAGTGAGAACCATCATGGTGCCACACACCATCATGAGGTGTATGATCGCAAGATTCATGCAGACATCCTATGGGGTTGTGACAGGTGGTATCGGAGCATATTTGGCTCTTCACCACTACAATTGTTGGAATCGTGGTGTTGAGGCACATTGCAAGTGATTTCATAGTTTGTTTTGGAAGTTTGGGCACATACTTGGTGAATGGTTCGGTAAGGTGGATTGTTCCATCACAGAGACAACCCGAGTGCAGTATTTGGTTGGTTTGTGATTTGAAATAGAAGTAAGTGCCAAGTTGTGGATGAATTCATGACTTGTGAATAGTCATGTGCACACACTTTGAGAATACCAGGAGCAAAGTTCATGGGGTGAACCGAGAACTTGGTAAAGGAGGACGATCGCAGGACTCATCGTAGAACTTGTCACAGATGTGATCATAAAGTTTTGGGTGAAGTCTGTTGGGAATACAAGATGGGATACTTGGAAGATTGGAGATGAAGAGTTATGAATGTGGCAAGTTTGCATATAGAAAAGGGTGTTTGAGTGTGAATATGTGAGTTCTTGTGGAAAAATTCTGATGATTGGACTAGCTAACCCATTCGAAGTCACAAGGGGATCCAATGCACAGAAGCATGAGCAGAAAAACTAAAGTATGGAGGCAACACTAAGTCAGTGACATGCAACACTTCATGGAATCTTGAAACTTCCTAAGGGGAGTGTGCCTTGACGACAATAATGAGAGATAGCAATTGTTGAGTAGTGACAAGATCCAGAGATAGGGCAAAGGCACCATGGAGATTGATGGATGTTATTGAGGATGACAATGACTTTGAGTGGGGGACGATGTAAAGTCCTCTGTGACACCCATCGATCACATGCACTCCTTGGGAAGAATCAACGACGATATGGTCAAGAGAACATAAGGGGCATGTAATAGGTTGGGCGAACAAAGTCATATAGGAGCGGGAAAGAGAACCTTGGTCATATGATGGTGACGTGTAGACCTAAGGGGGAATTAATCTCACTTGCCTTGTGATGGATGATGAGGACTTGGATTGTGTTTGGGAAAGGATGGGGTGACTTGGGTGCACACCCAAAGAGTGGAATCGTCCGCCCTTGGCAGCATGGGCACGTTGGAGAGGTTGGATGACCCCATCAAAACACCCATGAAGAGTCACATCAGTCGGCTCAAGAAAATGCATAAGGAAAGGGTGCACCCAAGAGGTCGGGGCGTGTTGAGATGAGGAGCATGCCCAAGGATGGGGCACATCGGTATGAAACGACACGAATGTTCAATGAGTGCACGGGTTCATAGGTGCGCCGGTCCGCGAATGGGCGTGTTGGTTCATTTAGGCACATTGATCCTCGAAGGGGCGCAACACCTAAAGAACACGACAGTTCATGAAGGAGACGATTGGAGTCCATATAAGAGAATGGGGAAGATGAGCCAAGGAGGCAGATGGGAATGAGAAAGTGAGAAAGCAAGGAGTCAAGCGCCTAAGGCAGAGTTTCGAAGAGATGGAAGATAAGTAATCGAGAGTGGGACACACAAGGGGAGTTTGGTGAAGTCTTATCGCAGGTCTAAGGGAGCCATGATATGAGGAAAATCCAAAGTATGTGTTAGCTTGGTGAAGTCTTGCAACATAAAGGAGATGGTGAGTCTGTGATGGGAACATGTCTTGGGCGCACCTCAAAGGTTTCAAAAGTTGTTACAACAATGAAGATAGTGGGGTGAATTTGTGTATGAGTTGGTTAGATGAGGCGAGTCGTGTGACTCTACCCAAGTTGTAAAGAGAGCCTGTAGTGTTCATATTGTATTTTTTTTTGCAATAATAAGACTTGACCGAGTGTTGGGCACTTCTTGTGTCGTTGACACTATATCTGTGTCTCATGATTGTTTCAAAAGTGTTCTCTTTGTTTCACATGTTTCTTGAATGCATGCTTAAATGACTAAGTGTTAAGCTGGTAATAAATTGTGTAAGTATACAAGTGAGTTGTACAGAGTAAGAGCGTGAATTGTCCATAACCTAGAACAAAGTATGGGTATGCTCTAGGTGAAGAGACGTAGTCTGGACGGAATATCCTTAATGTTGTCGAGTAACCAAGTGAAAACCATCACAGTATCACATGCCCTCAAGATGTATATGATCACAAGATTTGAACAAGCATCCTGTGAGGTCGTAACATAAGGTTTGATAAGAACATTATCAAGTTTCATGAAGACTTTGGTATATAAAAAAAAGCAATACAAAAGAAAACACTAAATTTACATTATTATTTCTTAATATTATACTACATCAACTTATGTTATCTTAAACAATGTGGCAACTCAAGGTTGAATCTATTTTTTTAGATTTCTTCTCTTTATATATAATTAATTAATTAATTCGTATTACTCAAAGAGTTGTTCATGAATAAGAAAAAAATATATTTCTATGAATTAATAACTTCTCATCAATTAAAACAAACTATCTGAGAGATGTTTTCCATAATGCCTTCACACCAAGTTCTGATGTAATGTGACTTCAATAGTGATTGTTTACATTAAATATTTGTTTGTAATGCTTAAAGATTGTATTATAAGATAGTGTTCAAGTTATTCCAAAGCACTTTTCTCTATCATATAAAGTTTTCTTCTCCATTTAGAGTTACTGTTGAAGATTCAATTAAACTCTTCTAAATATATTGTTTTGAGTTCTGTTGAAGATTCAATTAAACTCTTCTAAATATATTGTTTTGAGTTACTGTTGAAGATTCAATTAAAATCTTCTAAATATATTGTTTTGTAAAGTGGTGTGAGTATATTGAAAATCTAAAAGTGGTGTGAGTATATTGAAAATCTAAAGGTGGTATATTATGATACTCATGAAAGTTCAAATGTGAAAAATGGAATATTATGTTATTCATGAAAGTAATGTCAATCTAAAAGTGGTACATCATGCTACTCATGAAAATTGCTTCGTATATATGCAAATCTAAAGTGATTTTGGTTAAAGAATATTTTATTATAATAAGAATATTCCAAGTGTTATAGTCAAAGTTATTTTTTTTTATTTTTTTTTAAAGATTATTTGATTCACTTGTAATATGGGATCTCTTCAAGTGAAATATCTCTTCAATTTAAAGGTGTTAAATTTAGAGTTGCTATTAAGTTCTTTTCAATTTATTAGACAATAATAGTATAAGCAGGATCATTGAAAGATACACAATCACAAGGTACACAACATTTATCCTAGAAAACCTTCATGGGGAGAAAACCCATCAAAAACTTTTTTAATATAGATTGCCAATACAATGCCAAGATAATAAACCAAACACAAGGGAATATCCAACAATGAGCAATGTGCCTCTCTCTTCCTTCTTCCGGCAACTGCAACTTCCTTCAAACTTGCGCACTAGATAAGTGACTTGAGTGAGCGAGCTAATGATGCGCCTTCCACTCTTATTTATACTGGTTGACAGGCGCTAGGGTGGTGTCTCTTCATCAAGCAGGGTTGACTTCTTCACTTAGTGGCTAAAGCCACTTTAATTAGGCCTGGGGGATGACTTCTTAATTAGCAGCATATAATTAGGGTTTGACCAATCCACAAAAGGGGATTTGGTCTTATACAAATCCCGACATGATCAATCCACAAAAGGGGATTGATCTATAAGATAATAGCTCAATAATAAGTAGAATATTCTTCGCAGTTATAATATTTCAACACTCCCCCTTAACAAGAAGTGTATTCTACAAAATCATCAGGAGAGAGAGAGGGAAGCAATATCAACAACATCTGGAACACTGACTGACGTATCTATAAATCATTGAAAGTTTTTCTCATCATCAATAACATCATCATTCACAACTTAGAGCTGGAGTATCATCATCATCATCATTCACAACATGGAGCTAGAGTGGCATCATCATCATTGTTCATAGTATGGAGCTAGAACAACATCATCATCATCGTTCACAGCATGAAGCTGGAACCTGAAACATCAACATCAGTTAGCATAAAAGATATAACAACAACATCAAAAACATAATCATCAGCAACACGAGGCTGGAGAAACAACATCATCACAACATGAAGATGGAGCAACAACATCATCACAACACAGGGTTGGAGCAACAACATCATCATCATCATGGGGCAACAAAATGAGGCAGGTGTATCAACAACATTTTGTGGTCCTCTGACAGTTCTTAGGGATCTTCCCAGGAATCATAAGATTACCTAGGATATAAAATCCCAATGGAGATACCACATGGTACTCTGACAGGCCGTCCTTACCATACCTTCATGATCTTCCCAGGAATCATAAGATTCCCTAGGATTATAAAAATCTCGATGGAGCTACCACTACTGACCTCAACTAGCATATACATGCACATGTACTCTAACAGAACATCCTTACTGAACCTTCAAGATCTGTCCAGGGATGATCAGTCCCCTAGGATATAAAATCCTAACTGAGCTACCCGATGTTGGTCAGGATACCATAGTATCATCAACATCACTCCCCCTTTCAAGGGAGGTCCTCTCAGACTATACCAAGCTTGTCTCGAAAGTGCTCAAACTTTACACTAGGTAGAGGCTTGGTCAACACATCTGCAACCTGCTCATTTGTGCCAATGTATTGGATATTTATGGCTCCCCTCTGCACCATATCATGAATGTAGTGATACCGGAATTCTATGTGCTTCAACTTGTCATGGAACACATGGTTCTTTGTCATCTTTATGCAACTTTGGTTGTCACATAGAATCACAGTTGCTTCCATCTCTAGATCAAATAGACCTGTGAACAACTTTCAAAGCCATTTGGCTTCACAATTGGTGGAACATGCAACAATGTATTCCACTTCTGTTGTGTTGAGAGAAATACTGGATTGCTTCCTACTCTTCCATGAAGTCATGGTTGACCCCAACCTTTTTGTTAGAAACACTTCCATCCCAATATGAATCTGTATAACCAGTTAGTTTGAAGTCATGATCTCCATTATAGCAGAGACCAAAGTCCAACATACCCTTAAGGTAACTCATCACATGTTTTTCAACAACAAGGTGAACACGTCTGGGATCTACCAGATACTAACACAATGTGTTCGCATCAAACATATATCTGGACGGGTATTTATCAGATACATCAACAATCCAATGATCTTTCTGTACAATGTAGCATCAACCAATTCTAATGAAGTGTCAACCAGGAGCTTCAACTTTGTTTCCATGGGTGTGTTCATGGATTTACACTCCAACATATCAAACCTCTTAAGTATTTCAATTGCATACTTCCCTTAGTTAAGGAAGATCTTCTCTCGGCTCTGCCAAACCTCAAGACCTAAGAAATAATGCATTAGACCTAGGTCTTTCATCTCAAATTATGCAACGAGCTTCTTCTTACAATCAATGATGAGCTTTTCTTCTCCAGTTAAGAATAATTCATCCACATACATCAACAATATAATTATCTCATCATTCATAACCTTGAAGTAAAGGTTAGAATCAAAGTTACTCTTGGTAAAGCCCAAGCTCATCAAGAAACTATCAATTACTCCATACCAAGCTCTCGGAGCTTGCTTCAATCTGTACAGAGCCTTCTTCAACCCGCAGACATGAGTTTTTATGTCTTCAACTTCAAACCCTTGAGGTTGTTCTATATACAATTCTTCTTCAATGACACCATTTAAGAAGATCGTTGTCACATACATCTGGTGTAACTTCCACTTCATCTTAGCTGCAAGAGCTATGATGGTTCTGATAGAAGTGTATCTAGCTATAGGAGCAAACATCTCTTCATAGTCAATGCCTTCCTTTTGAGAAGGCACGAGACACAAACCTTGCTTTATGTTTTTCAATACTTCCATCAACAACATGTTTTATCTTGTATAACCATTTGGAAGATACCACATATTTGTTCTTCGGTCTGGGAACTATTTCCCATACATCATTCTTTAGTATGTATTGGTATTCTTTTGTCATGGCATATGCCCATTCTTTCTTCTGAATGTCTTCTTCAAAGCAAGTAGGATCCTTCTATATGAGATTACACATCAAAGCCATATAACTGGAGAATGGATTAGGTTTCTTGACTTGTCTCATGGTTCCTTCTGGGGTGTTAGCACTCTGTAATTTCTCAGGATGAGGAAGAAGTTGACAGAGGTAACCACAAAATCACTTTGGAGTCCAGGATCTAGCCCTCCTAGACTCAGAGAGGGATCTCTCTGTAAGATTTAGCTTTGTTTGCTGGGGATTTTAGGTTAGTTATCATAGTACAGGATTTGGTTTTTAAATTATTTGGTTGGAACAACAAGGGAGGGACATTGGGAAATGGAATCAAAGAGGCTGACAATAACTGATTGTGAAGTAGGAAGACCTCATAGGAAATATAGATGCACCTTTCTTAGACATAAGGTTTGTTGTTGTGGTTGTAGGTCGAATGAGAAGAAAAACCCACTGCAATTAGGCATACAAGATGAATCTAAGAGAAGTTTAGAGGGAAAGGATGACAAGAATTATGAGCACTTATGAAAAAGAGTGTCATACAAAACGAATTCTATTTCATCTTATCTCTGATCAACATGCTGAAGATAAACACATTAAAGAGATGAAAATACAAGGAAATAACAATTACATAAGGAAAATAACAGACTAGGAACATGCATCACATGAATCTGTGAGGTAATAAAATTCATATTCAGTCCTTGAACAACTTTATTGAACTCCAAACAAAATCTAATACAGAAAAAGGGCCTCCCTAGACCCCTCAAGTCCGAACCCTTTCATCATTGAAACCAATAGTTTAAATAAAATTACAATTTAAAACTGCCCCTAGTTCATAGGAAACAACCATAAATGGACAATTCTAAATAAAATCAAATCTTCAGAAAAACAGTTGCAATATGCCTCTCATGTTGAAGTTAGAGTGGAATCCTCTTCCTAAAGATATGGAATTGATGATTTAATGCCTCAAAACTTTGCCTTTGAATCTGGAAATTGATAGTTTTAATTGAAGTTCTGCCACTTGTCTTTGACGGAGCCAAACCTGTCACTTTATATTTTATTCACTGATTTTATCCTTACAATATGGGATCTTCTATTTCCTGCTAGTCTTTTGCTGCAAATATCTCCATGCGATCTGCTTAATGCCCTGTCAACTGTGTCTCTTTGCCATCTGTCCTTTTGACTTTTTTCCTCCCGATTTAAAAAAAAAATAGGGTCCAGTGATCTCTTCGAATATCTCAATATGAGGTATATGTGTAAAATATGGGGGAGGTTTTTGTATATCATCTTGTTCTAAGAATCTCTAGTTTTTGAAATTCATCTCCAGCTGTCCAGGATCTNCCCTTTCTTTTTCTGCAAAAAATGGAACATGGTGTTTTTGAACATCAAGTTCATATCTCATGATAATCTTTTGAATCATTTATTTCATTGTGCTTACCAGAATGTCTAGTTTCACTTCTGAAGATGTCAGATGCTCCTTCTCTATGTTTTCCTTTACTTCTGCCTTCAACTTTGACTTTTTGATCAACAAATTAGCTTCTACACCTATTGCATTGTTCTACATTTCTTCAAGTGTTGTAGTATTCCTTTCTCTTAAATGAAATGCCATTTCCAGATCAAAGGAATTCGGGTAGTGTAAGAGAGGTAAACCAGGAGGAGGATTTATATCATCAGGAATTGAAAAGTAAACTTGATTGAATCTGGCTGAAAAGTAAACTTGATTGAATTTGGTTGAAAGTGTTGCATTGT
>SNQJ01S0017366.1:23399-47096 GCA_010110895.2 Picea sitchensis | reverse complement strand
ACTTAGGATATGGTTTATTTGTTTGTTTTATTTTTTATTTGTTTTATGTTTTAATGTTTTGTTTTTTTATTTTATTTTGTTTTATGTTTTTTATTTTTATTTGTTATTTGTTTTTAATGTTTTTTTTTATAATGTTTTATAATTGTTTTATTTTTTAATTATTTTAAAAATTATTATTACTTATTCTAAATTAATTAATTATTTATTAATTATTTTAATTTATCATTAAAACTATTACTTATTACCCTAATCTAATTACTAACTTACTAACCTAATTTACTAATTATTAATCCTAAACAATGTTTACTAATAATTATTAACTTATTGTTTTTCATTTACTCTAAGCTTGTGTAACATTAATTTTGTGCAGGAATGATTGGCAGACGATATGTGGTGAACAAGATGAATGGACATGGGAGTGAATGGTGCAGCAGTGAATGAAGGATTGGGAAAAATGGATGGAGGGGCAAAGTCATCTGAGGAAAGAAGGCAAACCAAGAGCCTTTTTGGAAATAATTTGCAGGACAAAATATTATTTACAACATCTCAAATATAAAAATCCTCAGCTATAATCAAGTGACCCTATAAAAATTTATAGGACCCTAACATAGGCTCCACTTGGGGATGGTATCCTCCTTGTGAGGTGCCAAGAACACCGTAGACTAAGTAGCCTTGTTCATTGGGCTGATCCCAAAACCTGGAACTTACTTTGTCATGAAACCTCTGTGACTGAAAATCTTGAAATTGAGATCCAGATCATTTTGAAAACTAAAACTGGAAATAATGCTTGAAAAAATGCTCAGGGAATTCATGAGCTTATTTGCACACTGCTACCTACCCTACACTGCTGAAAATCATGTTGAATCAAATAATACAAAAATGCCAATGAAACCAGTCAAGTAGTTGCTGAAACAAGTGGATTGCTTGACTATTTGTTAGCACAATCAAAAGGACAACTTGACCTTTTGTCCACAAAATCAAAGTTGTAAAGTGTAATGGCAACTGCTGAAAAAATGATTGATCATTTAAGCTGAAAAAATTCTCCATGTAGTCTGCTATGGGATCATGAAAGACACAACCTATTTCTCGACTTTCAACAAATTTATGTTCATAATTGGGTATGGCACATATTTTTTTTATATCATTATACAGTTCCTAATATGGCTACAAATTTTCTGATGAACTTTGTAATGAGACTCCTGTTGAACAAGACCATGAAGTCAGTTGCCTAATAAAGTCTATATCATAACTTCTTTTAAGCTCATAGCTAGCTAATGGAACAAGACTTTGACTACACAGATCATCCAAAACATCATCTATTGGATCCTGTAGAAACCGAGACGACTGTTGCAATGAAACTTCATAATTTTCTATGTGCTTATCATTCAGGACATGATCAAGATTCTTCTTCAAAAACTAAAATGAATTAAAGCTTTAATGGTACAAAATTATTTTTCATTAACTCATAATATGTCTTAGGCTCTAAGCTTTCATCTGGGATTTGAAACTCAAGGTAGCTTATCGGCTGCAATTTTGGAGAAAGAGCAAATTTTATATCATGAAAGGCCTCCGCAATTAATTCATAAAAAAATTCTCCATTGCTACTGTTGACAACTTGATGGTCTTCTTGCTTATATATCTCTCTTAGAAATTGGAATGAGGCAGGACATAAAGGCAAAGATCTTTCACTTGAGAATTTTCTGCATTTTCCTCATTGTTGTCATAATTAATATGCACGGGTTGATTGTCATATTTGAGTTGTTGCAACTGAGCTTCTTCCTCCCAAAAATATGTTGTTGATTGCTTTGAAGAGTCAACCTTGATGTAGTCATCCTCATATTTATCATACTTGGGTAGATCATCCATATAAGAAATTTCATCAAGCATACACATTAGATCAGTTGATTGCTCCTCCACAAGCTTATTTTGAGTTTCATCTTTGTCCATGGCATGAAGTGAATACATAAAACAATCATTTTCTGATCTATGGTACCAAGGATAAGCAACAAAATGTTTAGGAACATTGACCCTTTCTTTTTCTGCAAAAAATGGAACATGGTGTTTTTGAACATCAAGTTCATATCTCATGATAATCTTTTGAATCATTTATTTCATTGTGCTTACCAGAATGTCTAGTTTCACTTCTGAAGATGTCAGATGCTCCTTCTCTGTGTTTTCCTTTACTTCTGCCTTCAACTTTGACTTTTTGATCAACAAATTAGCTTCTACACCTATTGCATTGTTCTACATTTCTTCAAGTGTTGTAGTATTCCTTTCTCTTAAATGAAATGTCATTTCCAGATCAAAGGAATTCGGGTAGTGTAAGAGAGGTAAACCAGGAGGAGGATTTATATCATCAGGAATTGAAAAGTAAACTTGATTGAATCTGGCTGAAAAGTAAACTTGATTGAATTTGGTTGAAAGTGTTGCATTGTTTCTCTTGGATGCCTTCTCAAATGATTGTATTCTTCTAAAATCAGAAAAGGATTCCTCTTGATCACCCATTTATCAAGGAAGACTTTCACAAACTGATGGAAATCACCAATGCTTGCAGTTGTAAAAATTTTGAACCACTCTTTAGATTTACCATGCAAAGATAGAGAAATTTTTTTGATACAAAGATCATCTTCTTCAACCTCAAAAAGGTCAAGAAAATGTTCAAAACCCTGAATGTGTTTTTCAGCAGTGATGCTACCATATTCCCCATCAAACCTTGGAAGGTATTTGTGATAATTTTCAAGGAAACCATGGAATATTGGAGGTAAGAAGAGATACTTGTATCTATCTGGGACTTTAGAGGGTATGGGGGTTTGTACAACAACTGTAAAAATAGCCTTGATTTCTTGAGGCTCATCAAATGGAATATGACTAATATAAGTTGAAGCAAAAGGGTTTCGACCAAGATCAAAAGCATAAAGAGAATCTGTATTTACAATCTTCAAAGGAAAATAATTCGATGCAGGTATCTGATATTTTTTCAAATATAGTATACATTGGAAAACTTTCTTGAAAAAATAACTAACAATACATCATATTGTTCCTGGGATGAAATTTCAATTTGAATACCTGATCTCTCCATAGTGTTTTTTCATGTTTTTGTTGGTCAGATTCATCCTCTAGTGGAGTCTTCAGATCAACTTGAAACTATTTGGATTCGTCAGGTGAATGATTCAACCTTGATGTGTCTGATCACTGTCCACCATCAACAATCTGATCTGCAACTTGATACACTTCTCTGAGGAACATGAAATGTTCAGTTCCCCAGTATGGTCCCCACTATGTTAGCACTCTATAATTTATCAGGCTGAGGAAGAAGTTGACAGAGGTAACCACAAAACCACTTTGGATTCTAGGATCTAGCCCTCCTAGACTCAGAGAGGGATCTCTCTGTAAGATTTAGCTTTGTTTGCTGGGAATTTTAGGCTAGTTATGATAGTACATGGTTTGGTTTTTAAATTATTTGGTTGGAACAACAAGGGAGGGCCATTGGGAAATGGATTCAAAGAGGCTGACAATAACTGGTTGTGAAGTAGGTAGACCTCATAGGAAAGATAGATGAACCTTTCTTAGACATAAGGTTTGGTGTTGTGGTTGTGGGTTGAATGAGAAGAAAAACCCATTGCAATTAGGCATACAAGATGAATCTAAGAGCAGTTTAGAAGGAAAGGATGACAAGCATTCTGAGCACTTATGAAAAAGAGTGTCATACAAAACAAATTTCATTTCATCTTATCTCTGCTCAACATGTTGAAGATAAACACATTAAAGAGATGAAAATACAAGGAAATAACAATTACATAAGGAAAATAACAAACTAGGAACATGCATCACATGAATCTGTGAGGCAATCAACTTCATATTCAATACTTGAACAACTTTATTGAACTCCAAACAAAATCTGATACAGAAAAATGGCCTCCCTGGACCCCTCAAGTCCGAACCCTTTCATCATTGAAACCAATAGTTTAAATAAAATTACAATTTAAAAATGCCCCTAGTTCATAGGAAACAACCATAAATGGACAATTCTAAATAAAATCGAATCTTCAGAAAAATAGTTGCAATATGCCTCGAATGTTGAAGCTGGAGAGGAATCCTCTTCCTGAAGATTTGGAATTGATGATTTAATGCCTCAAAACTTTGCCTTTGAATCTGGAATTTGATTGTTTTAACTGAAGTTCTACCACTTGTCTTTGGCGGAGCCAAACCTGTCACTTTGTCTTTTATTCATTGATTTTTTCCTTACAATCTTGGATCCGCTATTTCCTTCTGGTCTTTTGTTGCAAATATCTCCATGCGATATGATTACTACCCTGTCAATTGTGTCTCTTTGTCATCTGTCCTTTTGACTTTTTGCCTCCCGAATTTTTGAAAAATGGGGTTCAATGATCTCTTTGAATATCTCAATTTGAGATAGATGTGTAAAATTTGGTGGAGGTTTTTGTATATTATCTTGTTCTGAGAAAAAAATTCTCTCTATTTTCTGAAATTCATCTCCAGATGTCTAGGATCTACGTTTGAAAAAGATGTGTCAAACAAAAAAATCATGAATCCCGAAAAATGGGGCTCAAAGATGCTCTTAATTCTCCTAATTTGTAATAGATATGATAAATATGGGAGAGTTTATTGTAAATTGTCTCGTGATGAGAAAAAATCTCTTTCAGTTTCTCAAAATGCGTCCTTGTTTGCCTGGAAATCACCTCGAAATATGACTGGTCAAAAATGGTTCCGAGAGTGGTTTTCGGAGGGGGGAGAGTGGATTTCGGGGGGGGTTCCGAAATTATGGGGAGGTGACATGTGGAAAGGGGAAACCACTTTTTGGACCCCCTTTGTTTAAATGACATAAGGGGGGTCCAAAATATGAAGTACGAGAGGTTATTAAACTTAGGATATGGTTTATTTGTTTGTTTTATTTTTGAGTTTTGTTTTTATTTGTTTTATGTTTTAATGTTTTATTTTTTTTATTTTGTTTTGTTTTATGTTTTTAATTTTTATTTATTTTTTGTTTTATTTATAATGTTTTTTAATTGTTTTATTTTTTAATTATTTTAAAAATTATTATTACTTATTCCAAATTGATTATTTATTTATTAATAATAATAATTTAATAATTATTTTAATTTATAATTAAAACTATTACTTATTACCCTAATCTAATTACTAAATTACTAACCTAATTTACTAATTATTAATCCTAAACAATATTTACTAATAATTATTAATTTGTTGTTTTTCATTTATCCTAAGCTTGTCTAGCATTATTTTTGTGCATGAATGATTGGCGGGCGAGATGTGGCGAATAAGATGAATGGACAGGGGAGTGAGTGGCACAACAATGAATTAAGGATTGAGAAAAATGTATGGAGGGACAAACTCATCCGAGGAAACCAGGCAAGCCATGAGCCTTTTTGGAAATAATTTGCACCATAAAATATTATTTACAACATCTCAAATATAAAAATACTCAGCTATAATCAAGTGACCCTATAAAAATTTATAGGACCCTAACATGGGGCACCATACTTCTCTCCATCTTGAATAAGTTCCCTTTCCCAAGTTGGCTTTCTCTTGTGAGAGATCGTCATTTGGGGAGGTTCTTGAGATTCTATCATGTCATGATCTTATTGAATCTCATCATCAGGGGAAGTTGTGACTTTCCTCACTAGTTCTGCAACTCTGGGAGCTACAAGCTCTTCTTCATATACTTCTTCAAGCTGGCATCTCCTTTATTTCTTGAGTGTTGCATCTTCATCGAAGGTTACATCTATGTTGATCTCAATATGATGGAAACCTGATATGTAAATTCTGAAGGCCTTAGTGACCTCATAGTATCCAACAAATATTCCCTTCTTTCCTAAAGGGTCCAACTTAGTTCTCTTCTCTTTTAGAATGTGTACAAACACTAGACAACCAAATATCTTGAGATGACTTACTTCTGGATTCTTTTCGAAGAACATTTCTTCGGGGGTTTTGAACCCAAGTGCATTATGGGATAATTTGTTTTGTACATACACTGTTGTTCTTGTTGCTTCTACCCATAAGTGCATTAGAAGATCTTGATCATGGATCATGGTCTTCACTGCTTCCATTATAGTTTTGTTCTTTCTTTCCACCACACCATTTTGTTAAGGATTGCAGGGAGTGGTGAGATCCCTCTTAATCTCGACATCTCTACAAAATCTTACAAATTCTTTTGAGGTGTATTATCCTCCATTATCTGACCTGAGTATCTTGATTTTTCTTTCAAAGAGATTCTCTATCAAGGCTTTGAATTCCTTGAATTTTCCAAACACTTCATCTTTTGATTTCAAGAAGTAAACCCAGGTCTTGCTAGAATGGTGATCAATGAATGACACATAGTATACATACCCACTAAGAGAGGTTGATTTCATTGGGCCAGATACATATGAGTTGATGAGCTCCAAGACTCCTTCTTCTTTACTGTTGCTCTTCGGGAAAGGATTCTTTATGTTCTTTCCTTGTGCACATCCCTTGCACACACCTTCATGATCAACCTTAAAATATGGTAGACCTATAACTCCTTTTCTCACATATGGTAAGGATTTATAATTGATGTGAGCTAGTCTTCTATGCCAAAGTTCACATGGAATTTCAGTGGAGTGAGTCAAGGCTGCATTTGGGTGACCGTTTAACTTATACATGCCACCTTCTTCTATTCCAATAACAATTACATATTCTATGGTTTTTCTTTTAGGCCACATAAGGACTTCACCATCTATGAATGCAACCTTGAAGTCTTTCTTATCTAAAGCTGAGATAGAAAGAAAATTCTTCGTCAAACTTGGTACATATAGTACATCCTTCATCTTCATTGGGGTCCCTGAATCAATTTTGTAGGTGGACTCTCCCACTCCTTTGATAGGGTATTGGTAATCAACTCCAAGTGTAAATTTCTAGGGAAATTTCTTTTCTATAAGTCTAGAGAGAATGTCTCTCTAACCTATCATGTGCTTAGAAGCACCACTATTTATGAACCAAGTGTCCTCTCTAGGTGACACAGATCCTGAGAAGGAAGAGAATAAGACATAGTCTTCAATATTTTCTTTAATCATCTTCATGGGTGGCTCATCATCTTCAACTACATGGGCATCATGTCTTTTGTTATTTCTCTTCTAGCTGGAAAATTCTTAGAAATATGTCCCATCTTGTCACAATGGTAACATTGATAAGAGGAGAAATCCTTTTCTCTTCTTTGACCTTTCTTAAAATTCTATAATCTCCTTGGAGGGTGAGATTCTTTATGGATAAATATATTTGGGGAGTGAGATTCCTTAGGTAGGTGGGTCTCCTTCTTGAAGTGAGACCTTCTTTTTCCTCCTTTAGCATGAGAATTTAGGGCTTAATCTTCATCCCTTAGTAGTACAGCTTCTTAGTTAGCTACTCTTGCTTCTTCTTGAACACATTCTTCCCAAAAACTATCAAATTGGAGTTTTTCCTTTCTTGCACAAATAGTTTGGATGAAGGCATCCCAAGGTCTTGCGAGACCATTAAGATTTGTCATTAAGAGTTTATCTTAATATATGTTTTCTCCAATTTCTTTTAGATGTTCCTTGAATTGAGAAACCCTAGAGAAATAGTCATGAACGGTTTCTCCTTTCTGCATCTTTGTATTCTTGAGTTGGGTTCTCAAGTTCATCTTCTGATTAATGTTCCTTCCTTCATACATTCTGGTTAGGGAATCAATCATTTATTTTGGAGTATTCTTAGAGGATACTTGAGGGATCAAGTGGTCTTTAATCGAGTCTGCAATGATTCTTTTGTCCCTAATCATATCCTTATGGTACTTTGCTTTAGTTGTAGCATTTGCGGGTTCTGCAATATTTTCCTTGATGAATCTTGCAAGGTCATTCTCTTCAAGAATGAGTGAAATCCTATACTTCTAGGCACATAAGTTATCCACACTTTCTAACTTGTCAACAAGCTTGGTGCTTGCAGACATGTTGACCTGGAGCTGGGAAAATGACCAAAAAATAAAAGTTGTTAAGAATTAAATCTGAACGTACCAGGAGGTGTGCTTGGCTGAGGTGAGTAGCTTGGTGCAGTCTGTTTTCTGAAAATCCAAATTTTACCCCTTGAAAATGGGCATGCAAAAATATGGACTGGTACTTCTGGTATTGGTTCTTGTTTCTTGGTTTTTTGGTTTTCTAGTACCAATGAAAACTAGGGTTTCACTTTCCAGAGGCTCTGGCCACTAAAAAGGTGTGCTCAAGTTGCCAATGAGTTTTCTAGGCTAGGGCACACTTCCCTATATGGTTTTAAGGTTGAAATTCTATTCCAATAAAAATCCCTAATTTTCTTGTATGACAATAGTGACATTTTTGGTAACCCAGTGAAAGGTGTTATATTCAGCTAAGCTCTGATACCATGTTAAATGTAGAGATGATATTAAGTTATTTTCAATTTACTAGACAATAATAGTATAAGTAGGATCAATGAAAGATACACAATCACAAAGTACACAACATTTATCCTGGGAAACCCTCATGGGGGAGAAAAACCAACAAAAACTTCCTTGATATAGATTTCCAATACAATGCCAAGATAATAAACCAAACATAAGAGAATATCCAACACTGAGCAATGTGCCTCTCTCTTCCTTCTTCCGGCAACCGGCAACTGCAACTTCCTTCAAACTTGCACACTAGATGAGTGGCATGAGTGAGTGATCTAATGCGACACCTTCCACGCTCATTTATACTAGCTGACAGGCGCTAGGGTGGTGTCTCTTCATCAAGCAGGGTCGACCTCTTCACTTACTGGCTAAATCCACTTTAATTAGGCCTGGGGGATGAATTCTTAATTAGCAACATATAATTAGGTTTTGACCAATCTACAAAAGGGGATTTGGTCTTATACAAAGCCCGACATGTTCAATTCACAAAAGGGGATTGATCTATAAGATACTAGCTCAATAATAAGTAGAATATTCTTTGCAGTTACAATATTTCAACAAAAGGGAGTGAAGTTATTTACCTACATGCCAAAACAATGTCACAAACTTTGATTATAAATATAGAATAATTTTCTAAATTGAGAAGTGTTAGATATTAGAATATTCGATAAATCTTGCTTATACTATATAAATTATATTTCTTTGATGTAATATAATTGGTTGAAACCCTAAAATACAAAAAAAATATTTACCTCATCTTTTGCATTAAGATATGATTTGATTTGTTGATTCTCCCATATTTCATGTTGCAACCATTGTCTCAAAACACCAACACCATTGGGGCATTTGGCTCTGAGGATTAAGGTCTCATGAAATTCCCACCAAGTTTCACAAGGAAGGTTCTTCCCATTTCTTTTCTTAGCTCTAGAAGTTATAAGAGAACCTAATGAAACGTCATGTTCTTATTATGTATCCACATTTATAAAGAATGGTTTGGGAAGACTAAAATATTGTTCTACTACTACATTCTACAATTCAAAAAGAATTGTATTCTCATCGCAAGTATTTGAACCACTAACACCACCATTGTCACTACAAAAAATGCTCAATTTTGCAGTGAGAACATCAATTTCATCGTCCTCAACAGAAGCATGTTGATGATGACGATTTGTTTTTCTTTAAACAATTCAGTGCCTCGAAGACTCTTGGTGCAGTGATGAAGGTTTTGAAATGATCTCTCCATCTTATCACTGTAAGAAATCTCTAAATTTCCAACACTTCATGTGATTTCTTCCCCCCTTGATCAAAATCATTTCGTGACAAATGCCAACTTTAAGGTCATATTTTATAGCAAATAGATTGGTCTTTCCGCTTTTTAAAAAGTTATCAACATTTGCATGGCATGAAATCTCCAATTGCAAAGTATTTTTGCATGTACCTTGCTGAATTATAACACCTTTGTGGTGACTTGGAGGAAAAAATAAGTGATCAAAATGAACCATATTAGATTGGGATTCATTTTCGTTAACATTAACACTAGTCTAGTTTTTGCTTTGAGATTCTTTTAGATTGTTTAGTCTTGGAGTTGCAACATAAGCTAATATCATAAGAGATACGACTTACCAATGCTCTATGTGATATGTGGTTTTATTAGAGCCCTTAACAGATGGGTGATGGATGGCACATCGACCCTCAACAAACAATATCGATATGTATGGATGGTTAAGATATCATCCAATGCACATCTAATGAACATATCCTTCATAAATTTCCCATCCAAAACATAGCCTTCATAATGAAATGGGTTCAATGTAATTATGGATATCCTAACTATACAATAATGGAAATCATAGTCATGTGATGGAAGTGGTTGAGGGAAATACATAGTTATTATTGTTGTTACAAGTTGAGAATTATAATATGATATTAATTTTAAATAATGTTTCCCTTAATAATATTTGATGATGACACTACGATGAAAAATAAGATGTTTGACCATATCCCGCTATGGATTGGGTCTTTGTAATTATTTTAATATAATACAAGTAAATAAAAAAGAAATAAACTAGTATAAACCTATTTCTTTCAATCTTGGAATTTTTAAAGGATGAGAGGTTAACATGGATCTATGTTTATAATATGAAAGTCTAAAATGTTACAATGAGCACACAATAAAGATATCAAGTAAAAAAGGAAGCTTGTCCAAAGGTTAAGGTTTCTTTAGACGAAGAAAGGAAAAAGCAGTAAACCTAGTGACAAATCCCAAAGTAAAGAAAAAAGTGAAGTCATTGAAGCCTATAGCTCTAGTAAAAAAACATCACACCCATTGAGGGGTGTTGTAATAAAGGGAATGCAAACATGATGTTATCCCTTTCATTTTGATGATGGACACAATGGCACCAAGTCATCAAATAAGCAATCCAAATAATGCCACCAATTTTGGGGGAGGCAGTGAAAAAATAGGTTAAGGGAGTGAGAAATGAAATCTAAGGGATGCAGTCTCAATTTTTTAGGAGATAGAGCGATATAAGAGTATCGTAAATTGTGTGAAATTGTGATAGATCAAGCAAAATACTTTAACGCCAATAACTGTGTATGGAAATACTTGCATTGAGATGGAGTCTTCCCGAAAAAGATGAATATGTATAAATGTAAATGTCTCGACTCGGAGAAGGGTTGCTGGTTGATTACCACTCAATTTAATTTTGATCGTAGTGTGATTATTGATGATAGAGTATACACTACTCTTTGATATATGATGGTTCTAATATGAATTATGATGTTAAGATATGTTTGTTAGTGTTGGATATTAATAGAATGAGACCCCTTACCCAAATAATTGCATTCATGTTGATGGTTTAAGTTGATGTATATTTGTTTATGTTATAGTCTTTTTATGATGATTTATACTTTTACTTTATTGTAATGTGTTGTGTCTTTGTGATGTTATGCTATATGATTTAATGGTGAATATGGTGAATAGTAGAGGTGGTTATGGTCATGCACATCGATGGTAGAGATAGATATGGTTGTGCCTATGAATTTTTAAATAATCCATGTGACTCTTAGTCTCTGCAGTGCATCTCGATTAATCCCTTGTTATTGGTTATTTGGTGCAAGGGTGTACCAAATAACATAACATAAAAGGCTGAAATATCTATTGATCAAAGTTAAATTAATTAATTTCCTAAACATGAAAATAAAGAAATTCTATAGAGAAGAGTAAAGAAAACCTTCACAAAATCTCAACGATGAACTTGTGATTGATGTGGAGAAAAAGAAGGTGGATCCAAGTGAATGAGCCTTCTTTATGAAAATGCATATAATGACAATCAAATAACCAACATTGTAAAACTCTCTAAATATCATTGTAACTTTTATAAATAGTATTTAATTAAATCAAAAGAAATATAAACCATTCAAAAGCACATTTAATGGGGGGAAATAAAAAATGATGTTTTGTATTACTGAAAGTGGAAAAGAATTTATCGGAAAAAATGTCACCTAGAGTGAGTTGTGAAAATTTGAGTAAAACTATAAGGAGATAAGTTGAAAATACAATAAAAAGAATTGTTTTTTTTCCCTCCAAAACTATTTTCCTGTATGGTTGACATCATCATCTTGAATCCTATTAGTTATTTTAAAGTTGATGTTGATCACACATTTTATATTTTGAGGCCCATTTTTAACCTCAAAATTTCATTAATGGACCTGACGATTATTTGAAAAAAAAATCCCCTTAATGAAGGAAAGAAATGACTAATGCCATCACTATTGAGGCACAATGAAATGATTCCAACAAATGACTCACAATCTCAAGATGCACTTGTGAAACATAACCTTGCATTCATTGAAATATTTTAATCCATGTGAAATCACTAGATTTATAATCTTTTTGGGAGAACACAATGCATGGGAAGTGAATATCCTTCCAAAGTTTTTGCATGCAATTGCACTTGAGAACTCCAATACCTCATCATAATTGAAAAAAAAAATGCATTAATCTTTTCCAAGCTAAATTTTGAATGGACACAACATTGAATATGTTGAATTATGAAATTTATTACGTTGATTATGTACATGAACCCTACACAAATATCGAAGGATTACCAGTGGAATCTATGCAGCCTGCGAGATGATGTGTTATGTAGTCATATCTTTGGGCAAATGTCTAGTTTGACTTTATTTATACATATATAACTAAGGTATTTCTCATGTTTTTATGCTTCATGTGCTTCATTGTGGTTGTATATGTTCATTAGTGATGTTTTTAGCATAGCCCTTTCATCTATGCAAGCAAACGAAAATGACATGATAATAGATGCCCTCTGATGTGTGAGGTTAAGAGAAAATATGCATCACTGAAAGACATCATGGTTTTATTTTTGGAGTTGAAAGAGAGAGCCTTGTTGAGGGGAACCCCATCCTAGAGAGAGAGAGAGAGAGTCAGTTGCATAAAAACAATTGTGAGGTGATATATTCTACAATATTTTCAACAAAGTGGGAATACCCATGCTCATGTAATAATCAATATAAGTACAAGATAATCCATTGGTATTTGTAACATGACAAATTTGAAGCTAGGTCATAATACATCAACAAAATAATGTTGCTTCCAAAAGAAACCCCACTAAAGGAGGGCTTGGATAAGAAAAAATTCTACAAAAGAAATCCCAGTATCAATAAGCTAATAATGATGGCTTGTAAAAAGGATAAAAGAGTTTCATATATTCACTAGGCTTCAACTGGATCTGGAACACGATCATCATGATGATGTACAAATTATCCACGGTGAGATAATAACTTATGGTCAAGTATGGGAGAAACCATTGAGTCAGAGATGAATAATGAAAATGTTTTTCAAATGCGAGGTGGCCCACATATGATGATGATGGCTACCAAGGTACTTAATATCAACCAACATGATGCAAATAAGTGTGTTGAAGTCGAACACTAGAAGGAAACTTGTAGTTAAGAATAATTGGTGAAAAATTTCATTGCATATGAGGAATATCATAAATAATGTAAACATTATCCAAGATGCCCACCCTTTGAATCAAACTCCTAAAGAATACGTGTTGAAGTTGATAGGAGTAGAGTTGTTGCAGAAAAGGAAATATTGATTCTCTATCAACCAAGATGAGGTATGATGAACATCGATAGATGCAAGGACTTGCACTAGAATCAATGCAAAAATATCATGATGAGTTTTGACATAAGACTTCCCTTGAGCAAAGGATAACACAATAGATGACCATGGAAAAAACCGTAAACGTTTGACAAAATAACATGACTAGATATCAATGTGAAGACTTTAGAATTGAGTAATATTACAAGTGTACTAGGTACCATAGAGACAACACATTATAAGGATGAGTGTGACTCAATGACTAGGTGATGAAACTCAATAGATGAAAAAATTCGTTATTAAGAAGAAAAGATGACAAGGTCATATTAATGGTTAAATACAAGACTCAAGACCTAGTCATATTAAGGACATATTAGAAGAATATACCAATCATATAAGCTTGTGTAATGAGATACTTAAGGAGTGTCCACCAAAAATGGAAAAAGATGAGAAAAATGGTTTCCCAAAAATGTCATATCTATAAAAAAAAAGTTAACAAAATGAAAATGATCGAGAAATTGAATCTAATGGTGTAAATAACATCTAAAATGAACCTTGTGTACTCCCATAATGGTCATTTGAAAATTTACAACCAATCAACAATAAATAAGGCAACCCATAAATCTTGAAATTCATTTTTGAAAATGAACTTTAGAGTGAAATGAAGTGGCAGGATAATAATATAATGCCTTCCTGATAGAATAATGCTTCATAACACATTTTCCACAACCCAGGAAGAGCACATAACCTTTAAAGTATGAAAAGGTGGGTTGGGCGCTACTTGATAACAAATATAAAGTTACCATCCTAAATGGATACACATTTTAATTAATGTTTCTTTAATACTAGAATCAGTTTAGAAGATAATAGCAAAGGAATAAGATAGAATGCATGGATTGAAACATGCATAATAATGGCATAGAACAATCATTTCATATGTTTGGATTTATCATCTTTATTTATACCTTCAAATCCAATTTCTTGACCATGGTTATTCATATTATCCCCATTTTGTGGATAACTAAGGAGATTATGTCTCGAGGCCCTCAAGTTGCAGATATGGAGTACTGAGAGACCACATGACCATCAATATCATTTTGCACATATGAAGACCCTTCACACCACCATATAGGTCGCATATTTTCAGATGACATCCACCACATCAACTAGCTTCCAGAAGGCAGTGGGCCTTGCTCCATGAGGTACAAGTCAATATTATGGTGAGCATAATTTCAATATTTAAGGAATTTGAGTATGTTGTATCTTAGATTGCTCTAGATTTCATGATATATTCTTGGATATTATGCCTTTTTCCCTGCTTCACCTTGGTGGTTGACATTGTGCCTTAGTAAGTGGTCTTCCTTGGGGATGGGTTTTATACTAGGAACTCCCTTGAATAGCCATCATACCATTCCCGACCATACTTACCACTTTCCATCACTATCCCCACCCCCCACATTTCCTTATCTCTTGGGATTTTAGGGTGTATCGACCCAAGAAGGGGTTGTCCCTAATTCTATGGGAAGAAGGGGATGAAGAACCAAAGGGATTTATGTTGGTTAAAAGATAAAATCCCATGTATGAACCTTATATATGCTTCGCCCAGGGATCACCCAAGAAAGCAATGAAACACTTATCTTTGAGTAAAGGGGGACCGACAATAAAATATGATTAAAAATACTTAAAATGTTAGTTGAAGGATAGGAGGTCTCATCATGAGCCAACCTATCATGTCCATGAATATATAATGGTATGAAATTACCATCCTTTGGTCACCAAGTCAGGGTAATGGCTCTCAGTTGCATTTTAACGTACCCAAGCTGGGAGCGCTACCTCCAAACTCGCTTCTAAACTAATTTTGAATTTTGATAAGTCTTTAATTAATAAAGAGGCATGAAACATTCACATGCAGAGTTAAATATTCATTATAAAACATAAATAAATGAGACATATGGCATGCACAACAATAACCAACAAGCATGCATATTATCGATACAAATTTCATAGATAAATAAATACGCAGTGGAAATAATTATACAGGTAAATGAAACCATGACAAATAACACTTATCTTTAATTAAATGAATCACCAACTTGTTTCAAACCAAGTATGTCCCACCTAACCGTAGACATTGTTGTTCCAAGTCTCAACAACAATGTCACCCTTGAGCTAGGGCTATGAATCCACAAGGACGATTCTAGAGTGTCACTCGACTTCCAAAACCAGTCGGCACTCAAGCTCTCATAGGCTTCTCAGCACACACAACAATCCAAAGTACACCAACTCTCTTCTACCCAACTTACACAGCCCAAGAGAATGTACCCCCTTCTCTGCCACACATTCCCTCAGATTGTCCACCTCCTTCTAGGGCTCCAGTGCATCTGGTCAAGAATCTCCATGCTAGGACTCTCAGGATTCACACATATGGCAAACATTAATGCATGTCAATGAATCTTAGACATGCAGGCATTAATTCATGGCTGGAATACACCAACAGTCATTACTTCCAACCAAACCATGGATCATCTCCACAATTTGTTTCTTCTATCCCAAGACAAGATCAAAATGAATGAAGAGTGGGTGAAAGAATGAATGGAGAGAGAACATAATGAACAGTGTGAAAAATGAACAATGAACAATGAGTGAGTGGGTGAAAGAATGAATGGAGAGAGAACATAATGAATAGTGTGAACAATGAACAATGAGTGAGTGAGTGAATGAGTGAACCCCCAAACAAACCAAAGATGGGTTTATACAATTCTTGGAATTAGAGAATCACATGACCTTCCCCCAAGAATCTCATGTAATTGATATTTTCCATTAAAAAAAAAATGGTAAATAAATATAAAATAAATACTTATCCCCTCAATCCCCCTCTCTTGTGGAATCATAGCCCCCTATAACTCTTGTCCTTGTCCATCTAGCAGACAATGATGTATTTATTATTATTTTTTACAAAAACTGGAGAATATTGTACTATTTATAAAAAAGGCACGACCAAGGTCGTTGAGTACAAAGGCAAAGGTTGGTAAGAAGGATAGTCCAGTTGAATATTTCTAACAGTTACAAACAAAATTGTTCCTAGATATCATTCAAGCGAAACTAGTTCCAAAATTGAGACCATTCAAAAATGGTGTTACAATGCCTTACTAAGGTTTACAAATTCATAATTCTACATTACTGTTCATTTTTTATGGAGTCTTCATCAGGAGGTGGCTCCATAACCACGTTAAAATCTGGGATGTCTTCACTGGAACTCGGTCTACTATTGACCTCCTTGTTATGGCTATGAACTGAAGAACTCGAAGAAGCATCTCTCACTTCCAACCTAGCTTGCATCGCCTCCCCTTGCCGACGAAGGAATTTGAATTCATCTTGAAATTTTCCTATGAGCGTTCTGTGTCGAGCCAACGTATCTAAAGTGAAAGAGAGGGTTGAACTGTGAGAATCAATTCTGAGAGAGAGGCGGTGAGTGGTGGTGAAATTATCATCCACTAGTTCTTCCTCCAAAGTTTTTTGAGCTTTTCATTGACCATTCTCGTGAACCATGGCGAGAGACAAAATGCGAAAAACAAATTGACCAAAGACTATATAACCAACGTATTTAAAATTGAAATTACCCAGTTTACCAGAACAACCACACCAAAATATATTCTTCTCAGACAATTGAATTGGCAGAGCTCTCTCACCCTATGATAATGTCAAATTCGAGACTGCTAAAACCCTGAGAAGGTGATGGATATGGAGAGACATACGATCAGTGGGTTGGGGAAACAATAGAAAGATTTAGATTTTAATGTTGCTCCAAATTAAAAGGGTGCATGAATGCAGACAACTATGAATTATATCATGGATCAAATGTCCTTCAGACACTGAGATGGCTTGTACTTGCTGAGTCTCCCTGAAAAAAATCATAATGACAACCTTTTCAATCATACTTAGTTCAATTGTTGAATTGGTTGGCCTGTTGCTGTGAGGTACAATATGCCAAGGAGTCCCACGAGGGACATTCGCGGAGATGTATTTCTTTTCCATGGACGAGACTATAGTTGAGCTCATCCTGCAATATCCCACGAGCCAAGAGAAAGTGGGAGTCTGATCCTACATATTTAAATTCATTCTCAATATGCATGAACCCTCCAGGTGTCTTCCTATGGAAATGTTGGAGCTAGATGTCATTGTAATGATGTGGGACCAAATAATTAAGGGGGTGTTGATGCTTGAATCTATTAGGACCGAAACGGAAACCTCACGAGGATGTAAATCCCCCTGCGTTTTTATAGAGGTGGTACTCCTCTTTACTTTAAAACTTTCTTGGGACTCTAGATATTCAAAATATGGGACTTTACAGAAGTCCGTCGTGGTAATCAAAGAATTATAAATATTGCAAGAAAGATAAAACGAAAATATTTTTTTTTCTTTTTAAAGAAAGTTCCTAAGAAAGGACCAGGAACCACACACTTCATACATTTAAAACAAGCAATCAAAATTTCCTCACATCCATCATAGCTAAACTAAAGATTTATGATCACATAAACATAAAAAGAAGACGATCCACATGCATAAGAGAGCTTTAACTGAGTGGACACCTGGGTCGATCAAATAAATATAATGATAGATCAATCTCAAATACTTTATACTCAAAACTCGGAGTTATAAATCACAGTCAAAACCGATCCTGAAATAACTGTCTTGAAATTTCTAAGAAATATATAGTCTGTTACATATTCTTTGAAATTAAAAATGTGTTTGTCCTAAGGACTGGGATTGGGGCTCCCACAGACCATAAAGAAAATATAAACGAGAATTAACTTGTAGAAGGAGGATGATGGGAGGTAAAAGAAAAACAAGACCTAGAAAGAAGAAAAAAATAAGTTATCATACTTTGGTTAAACCTTTCTAGTCAAAGAAGCGAAGTAACTGGATGAAGGAACTGATAAATAAAGAAAGATGTGATCAACATAAACTTACTATGATGGTCTCTCGTGTCTTCACTTTCTTTCTGGTGTCCTTTTATTGTATTCATTAATGGTTACAAGAACCCTCTCAACTGTTTCTTGCCCCTCGTTGGTCAATTTGTCGATTGCTTTCTTGAACCATTCTTCAATATATTTTTTCATTGGTGCCACGTTTATCTCATGATGGATTTTGATGTTGAATAGCTTGCCCTCCAAGTCTCTCAAATCAAGGGAAATACCATGTGGTGCTTCCTCAACATCTTGGTTCTTCACAGAATAGTCCACTATCCAACCGTCTATGTCATCTTCATCATATTCAAGTATACCATAAAACTTTTCAATTTACAACCCTTTAAAAATATCAACTTGTTCCTCAAACTGTTGCTTTGTTAGGGACATTGAGTTGAGGATTAATTTGGGGTCTTGTAATTCGTTAGTACTTCTGGATAGGTCTATCTCTGTGAGCCTCTTGAACAGTTCTTCCCTCTTTGATATAGCTTGGTTGTATGCTTGAACAATATTATTCAAATTTTTAATCTTTTCTTTCCATCACGTGTTCAATTGTTTTATCCAACTTGAGGAGGGAAGATCCTCCTCTCTTCTCCTTAGTTTCGTCATGTTAGAGACTTTGTTTCCAAAGGGTAATAAAAAATCAATTTAAAAACCTTATTCATTTTTCAGGTCAGCTTGCAAATACTCATGGAAATCATGTGCCCTAGAGCCAAAAGAAACAATGTTTTTCGAAATCTCCCATGCCTCTATGATCAATGTCATTCTTTTCTTAATATTTATTTCTACATAGCTCCTGGCTGATGTAAGTAGGATTGAGGATCCTTTCAATTTAACATCGTGTGTGGTGGATCTGACTATTGACAAAGGACTAGAAATAAGTGGAAGAGGCAGTAAGGCATATTCTAGTTCCTTGATCCTTTCTTTCAACTTCGTGTTTTCTGCTTCTAGACCACTGATGGAGTCATCCAGAGCATCCCTAGTTGCTTTGTGAATTTTAGAAATCTAGGAAGGTTGCATATCTTTTAGGTCAACCTCTGAACTAGATTTTCCTTTATTATTCTTCATATCACCTTTTTCAATAATCAATTTCTTGTATTCCTTGTCAAAGACAACGCTCTAGAAATCAAATGATTCTTCTTCATTGAAAGTTTCATTTTGAATGATCTCTAATGATGAATTTTGATGGTCTGTGTTTCCCAGCTGATTAATGGTGGGAAATTTTTTCTCAATGTTTGCCTCGAGCTCCATGTCTTCAAGAGAGAATTTGTTGAGGTCATTTTATATGCAATGGTCTTCTTCCTCTTCTTTCTCAGAGGAAGCTTGTACGATCTCTCGATATTTCCTGGAGGGGGATTATTTTCTCCTCCACCACTTCAAATATTGTTGGTAACTTTCCTAGTTGGGTGGAGCATTGGAGCATTGCTCTGAGATGTGTTAGTTTTAGGAGTAACAATTGGAGATTGGGATCTCTTCTCATGGGGACCCTTTCCTTTCTGCTTGTAAAACTCATTAGTACTAAGTATTGTTTCCAAATCACCAACATTGTGAATAGGAGTGTCTAAGTTCTTATGTTCTTCTTCACTCAAAATAGTATGAATGGATGAGTTGTTGAATCCTATTGACATCATATTTTCCAAAAAAAATATGTTAGGGTCAAACCCCTTTATCTTTTCAGCATATTTCATATTCACATTGTGGAAGTGGTTCGCAAACTAATCAATTTTGTTTATATTCCTGAATATAAAGTCTCCAATTTTCCAAGGCAAGGGTATGTTATGATTTTTCCGTTTCTCATGGAAAAAGTGAAGCCATAAATTATATTGCCTTTCCACTTCCGTAATAAACTTTTTATCAGATACATGGTATTGAAGAAAAGAGAGATTTTCCTTGGAACATAAAATCCTAATAACATTGTGATTTTCCATCTGCTCCAACGTCCCCTTTTTATCCAAGAATTTATTTTCCTGGTCGGATGTCCTGGGGGTATTTTTACCAAATAAAAGTCCTTTGAAAACTGAAACAAAATCATTATAAACTTCGTAAAAATGAAAGGAAGTCTTGTGTCTCCACAATTCTTTATACCAGAAGGTGACTAGAACAACCTCACAGTTCACCCTCTTACAAATAGACAATTTTGGAAATTGACAGCAATATGCTATCACAAACACCAAATAAGAAGCCATAAAGAATTTCTTGTTTCTTTTTTACTATGAAAATTGGGAGGAGATTTAAATGGAAATCAGTTTTGCCCAATCGAAGATAGCTTTCTCTTTAACTGTAAAATATAAAATTTAAATAATCATGCGGGAAATGGTCGTGGTGCTTTCTTGGCCTGTTAGCCTGGTAAAAAACCAAGCGATTTCCCGAAAGGGGTTTTTAAACAAGTCAACATGAATCCTAGTAATGTCTTATAGGAAAGTCGCGATATTCTCCAAGAACTCAGGCAAGAGGTCCAAGATATTGTCATGTATTTTCAGGAAATCCCTGTAATAATCTCCTTTGAAGGTAAGTGTTGGCTCAGGGAGCTTCAACATCTTACAAAACACTTTCGATGAAAGAGAAATGGGGGAATGGTCTTGAAGTTGTATAATCCGTTGACTCGGTACGTATTTCTCAACACACCATGTAACCGGTTATTTGGATTTGAATACCTCAGGGACACATCGTGCGCAAGCAATTCTGGATGTACATATCACTTCTTTTTTAGAAGGAGGAGATGAATAATACGAGTATGTTCTGGACCACTGAAAGTTTCGATCTTCATGACCAACAATGTTCAAAGTATCACCACAGAACTGTTGTATGGTTGTTTTTTCCATAAGTTGACTAAAGTGTTCTTTAAACTCGATAATAATTCTTAATGAATTGTTTTGGAGAGTTAACAATAATATAACCCTTGGCAAATCGTGCTTTAATGCAATTTAATGAAAAATCTCCTCAAGCCCTTTGCTTATTAATGATGATATTTACTGAACATGCATGATCAATTATTAGCATTAAACCATACTAAATGTGTATTGGGAAAAGCGCGAAGATGGTGGGGATGGATGAGAGAAATTTGAATTTGGGAYCTTTTGTGAACCCCCCAACCCGGGAACCCACGAACCCGTAGTTGCGAATGACATAAAATAGGATAAGTGTTGCACAACGACCRGTCATACACGGATACAGGAGAAATGAGATACTTAGGAGCTCGTTACTTGTGACAAGTTTGACGGTCATAATGTAGATCACGGGTCTTTGGTTGCAAAATGGAGGTTGCGAAACTTGGAATATGAAATCTTGAACCTGTGAACCYGGGGTTGCAAGAATGGTTAATTATATTATAACAAGGTGGTCGGTYGGACTCACGATATGGGAATATGGATGGAGGTGAATACCCATGAGTCTACCAACCCRTGAACCCACTGTTTTTGAAAAATGACTAAGTATAGTAACTAGAAAGGGAAAAGAGAAGGGAGAAAAGAAAAGGGGAATGAGGGTAAGTATAGAAGAGGGAAAAGAAAAGGAAAAATGAAGTTGGGAAAATAGAAAGGGAAGGGAAATTTCGGAAATGGGCATTGATATCAAGAACTGGCTCCAACTGTGGGAAGATAACCCCCTTGTGGGTTGTCAATAATCCAAAATATTTATAACCATATGCTTCCATACATTGGGATATGGAGTCAAAGGTAAGAATATACAAACTGAAAAAATAAATTTATGTACAAGGAAAATGAGAAAGTTTTAGGTGAAGAAACCTTTCAAATGTTGCTCGTTGATAGGCATCATTAATATTTTACCCTTCATGTCTTTGAGCATATGGGAATTAAAACCCATGATATTTTTGACGATGTATGGTCCAATCTAGAGTGCTTCGAACTTTGTATGCATCAATGGTTTCTCCTTGGCCTTGTTCCAGAGTAACACCAGTTCTCCCTTCTAAAAATTCTTTATAGTTGCACTCTGGTCAAAATATATTTTGATACTTTTCTCTGAGAAGTTCGATTCAAGGCTTTACTTCATTCTTCCTCCAATTTCAACAACTGATTGATCCTCCTTTGGACATGTGAACTATCTTCTGCATATTCTGTATTAACCATGAAATTCAAGGCATTGAGTTCGAGGCTAATTGGAATTTTTGCTTCTTTCCCATAAACCAATGTATATAGAGACATCCCATTGTTGTCTTTTGGAGTCATTCTTCTTGCCCAGAGCGCATTAGTCAGCTTCAAATGCCAATTCCTTTGGTTCTTGTCAATATTTTTCTTCAATATATGAATGATTGTCTCATTTGTGGATTATGCAAGACCATTTCCTTCTGGATAATAATTTGATGATTTCCCCATAATAATTCCATATTCTCCACAGAATTCTGTAAATTTTGAACCAATGAAAAATGAACCATTATCAGTGATAAATTTGTCTGGGACACTGAATCTTGAAAAAATATTATCTTTGAGGAACTTAATTAACTCTTGAGAATCAACCTTCGTTAATGTCACTGCTTCTTGCCACTTCGTAAAATAATTTGTAGCAGTGAGAATGTACATATGTCCCTTGCTTGAATTTGGATTTATTGGCCCGACAACATCAAGTCCCCTTTGGTAGAATGGTTGTTCTACAATTATAGGCTATAATGGAATCACATATCTCTTCATTTTCCCTAAAAATTGCTCGCAAGATATACACTTATTTATTGTGGCATATCGATCTCTGAAAATTGATGGCCAATAAAACCCAGTTCTTATTATCTTATGGGCAATGTCCATGTGTGAAAAATGTTCACCACATATTCCTTCATGGAATTATCTCATTCATTCTTGGGATTTGTTTTCGTCAACACATCTCATTAATATGTCGTCATAGTTCCTTCTAAACAGTATATCAACAATCAACACATATTGATTTTCCTTCATATTCAATGTTCTTCGCTCTTTCGGGTTCATGGTGACTGGAAACTACCTTCTTACCTTTGTATATTCTTACCAAGGGAATCCTAGAATATACACATGTCTCCCAAGGTGTTATGAATGTTGTCTGTGCTTTGTCTTCCTCAACAACAAAAACTTGGTTATATCCATAACAACCATCCAACATGGACATACAAGTTGATCCTCTGACTTGTTGGAGAATAAATTCCATGTTAGGTAAAGGATAGTTATCCTTTACACTTTCTTTGTTAAGATCCCTGAAATCCACACACA
>SNQJ01S0017366.1:1533-17691 GCA_010110895.2 Picea sitchensis | reverse complement strand
CTTGTGCGAGCTCTCGATATTTCTCGGAGGGGGATTATTTTCTGCTCTGCTACTTGAACTATTGTTGGTAACTTTCCTAGTTGGGTGGGTCATTGGAGCATTGCTTCAAGATGTGATAGTTTTAGGAGTAACAACTGGAGACTAGGCGCTCTTCTCAGTCGGACCCTTTCCTTTCTGCTTTTAAAACTCATTAGTACTAATTATTGTTTCCAAATCACCAGCATTGTGAACATGAGTACCTAAGTTCTTATCTTCTTCTTCACTCAAAATAGTATGAATGAATGAGTTGTTGAATCCTATTGACAACATATGTTCCATGGAAATTTTGTTAGGGTCAAACCCCTTTATCTTTTCAACATATTATAGATTCACATTGTGGAATTGATTTGAAAACTCATCAATTTTGTTTATATTCCTTAATATAAAGTCTCCAATTTTCCAAGGCAAGGGTATGAATTGTTTTTTTCGTTTCTCATGGAAAAATTGCATCCATAAATTATATTGCCTTGCCACTTCCGTAATGAACATTTTATCAAATACATGGTATGGAAGAAAAGAGGTATTTTCCTTGGAATAAAAAATAACATTGTGATTTTCCATCTGTTTCAATGTCCCCTTTTTATCCAATAATTTATTTGTCTGGTCAAATATCTTGGGGGTATTTTTACCAAACAACAGTCCTTTGAAAATTGAAACGAAATCATTGTAAACTTCGTAAAAATACAAGGAAGTCTTGTGTCTCCACAATGCTTGATACAAGAAGGTGACTGGATCAACCTCACAGTTCAACCTCTTACAGATAGACAATTTTGGAAATTGACAGCAATATGCTATCACAGACACCAAATAAGAAGCCATAAAGAATTTATTGTATCTTTTTTACTATGACAATTGGGAGGAGATTTCAATGGAAATCAGTTTTCCCTAATCGAAGATATCTTTCTCTTTAACTGTAAAATATAAAGAATCATGCGAAAATGGTGGTGGTGCTTTCTTGGCTTGTCATATTGGTAAACAACCAAGCGATTTTCTGAAAGGGGTTTTTAAACGAGTTGACCTGAATCCTGGTAATGTATTTTGGGATAGCTGCAGGATTCTCCAAGAACTCAGGCAAGAGGTCCAGGCCATTGTCATGTCTTTTCAGGAAATCCCTGCAATCCTCTCCTTTGAAGGTAAGTGTCGGCTTAGGGAGCTTCAACATCTTACAAAACACTTGCGGCGAAAGAGAGATGGGGGAATGGTCTTGAAGTTGTATAATCCGTTGACTTGGTACGTATTTCTCAACACACTATGCAACCGGTTATTTTTAGTCGAATAACTGAGGGGCACATCGTGCACAAGAAATTATGGATGTATGGATCACTTATTTTTTAGCAGGAGGAGATGAATAATACGAGTATGCTTTGGACCACTGAAATTTCTAGTCTACACGACAAAAAATGTTCAAAGTGTCGCCACAGAACTGTTGTCTGGTTGTCGCTACCATAAGTTGAGGAGCATTTTCTTTAAACTGGATAATAATTCGTAATGAATCGTTTCAGATAGATAACAATAATATAACCCTTGGAAAATTGTGTTCTAATGCAATTTAATGAAAAATCTCCTCGAGGCCTTCGCTTATTAATGATGATATTTACGAAACCTTCATGATGAGTTATTAGAATTAAACCATACTAAGTGTGTATTGGGAAAAGCATGAAGATGGAGGGGACAGACGAGATAAATTTGAATTTGGGACCTTTTGTGAACCCGCCAACCCGCGGTTGTGAACAATAGAAAATAGGATAAGTGTTGCACAACATTTGATCGGACTTGGATACAAGAGAAATGAGATACTTGGGAGCTCATTACCTGCAACAAGTCCAACGATCATAATGTAGATCACGGGTCTTTGGGTTGAAAATGGAGGTTGTGGAAATTGGACTATGAAAGCTTGAACCCGTGAACCCGCGGTTGCAAGAATGGTTAAGTATATTATAACAAGGTGGTCCGTCAGACTCATGATATTGGAATATGGATGGAGGTGAAGAACCGCGAGTCCGCCAACCCGCAAACCCACCATTTTTTAAAAACGACTAAGTATAGTAGCTATAAAGGGAAAAGAGAAGGGAGAAAAGAAAAGGGGAATGAGGGTAAGTATAGAAGAGGGAAAAGAAAATGAAAAAATAAGTTGGGAAAATAGAAAGGGAAGGGAAATTTTGGAAGCAGGAATTGATCTTAACAGGGGGGGCTATGAAGAGGACATGCCTCTGGACTTTCATATGTCCAGGGGCCATTCTGATTGCATGATTTTCCATTTTTTCATCTACTTTTTTGTTTCTGCGGAGAATGTGGAGGAAATTCACTTCTATGTGGGATACGAGAGATTTTGTCCTATCAATAATTCTCTATAGCCTAGTATTATTTGGAGTGGTTCCCATAACAAAATGGTGAATTATATTTTTTTCATCCCCTACAATTGTGATATGATTCAGTTGTTGTGCCTAGACCAATAATACCCCTTGATAAATCACATAAGCTTCTGCCATATTGGTGGAATTTATGCCCAGGTTCCAAGAAAAATCTAGCAAACATTGTCCTCTAGGGCTATACAACACCCTTCCTACACCTGCCTCCCCTAGTGATGTATTTATTATTAATAATGATAAAAAAATTACATTTCCTAGGCACACTAGCCTCTTTTAATTGTTTGGGTACTTGGGCCTTTCTTAAATTAAAAAATACATTATTTAATATGGGGCTCAAAACCGGGGTATTACATTCCCATCCCCCTTATTTTGGCACTATCCTCAGTGCATATACAAAACAAAAATCAAAATTTCAAAATTTATTCAAAAATTTGCGGGTACTCTGCCCGCATGGCATATTCATGCTCCCAAGTAGCATCTTCAGGACCGTAGCAGGTCCACTGGACTTTTACCAACTCTATAACTCGATTACAAATAATTTTTACTTTTTTGTCCAGTATTCGCATTGGTTGAACTTGAAAGTCTCCCTCTATCTCTACTTGAATCAGATGCCAAACAATAACATGGTTAGGGTCATGTACATATGTTTTTAGCAAGGAAACATGAAATACATTATGCACATTCATGGAAGCAGGAAATGCAAGCATGTTTGCAACTGACCCTATTATGTCCAATAACTCAAATGGACCACAAAATCTGGTTGTTAGCTTTGTACAACTTCCCAACTTCAAAGAGCTCTTCTTGGGCTTCACTTTTAAAAGAACATGCTACCCACTTTAAATTCTCTAGTTGTCTTGTTCTTATCTACATAATTTTTTTTGCTATCTTGAATTGCCTTTAAATTCTGCTTAATTCTAACCATCTAGACTTCCATATCCTTGAGAAATTCTAGCCCAAGTACCACTCTATCTTTTGGGTTGTCCCAACTCACTAGAGTATTGCATTTCCTACCATACAAAGATTCAAATGGGCTCATTTTCAATGAATCTTGATACCCATTATTATAGGTAAATTCAACCAAGTGCAAGTAATCTTCCCACTTAGATGGCTTATCCATCACATACATTCTCAACATGTCTTCAATTACTTGGTTGACTCTTTATGTCTTCCCATCTAACTGTGGATGGTATGCTATGCTAAAGTTCATATTTGTACCAAATCCTTTAAACAATCCCCTCCATAAATTTGAAGTAAACTCGGTATCTCAGTCTGAAACAATTGTCTTGGGTATCCCATGCAACCTAGCAATCTCCCTCATGTAAATTTCTGCAAATTAGTTTTTGTATGAGTCATTTTTATAGGAACAAAATGATCATCCTTTGTCAATTTATCAACCACTACCATGATTGAATCATTTTTTCTTGTTGTCCTGGGAAATTTAGTTATAAAATCAATGGTTACGACTTCCCATTTCTTTTCTGGAATTGGTAATGGATGTAGCAACCTTGTTGGGTGCCTATGCTTAGCCTTCACTCTCTGACATTCCATACATTTGGCAATGTAATCAGCAACATCTTTCTTCATTCTTGGCCAAAAGAATTGGCTTCTTACTATTGCAATTGTTTTCTAGTAACCGGGATGTTCGGCATACGAAACATTATGCATTCCTTTTAATACCAAATTCCTAAGTTCTCCAGAACTAGGGACATAAATTATATTTTTATGCATAAGTAATCCATCTTCCTTCATCTCATATTCTTTAATTCTCTATTGTACATTTTCTTGGTGTAAGCTCTATTTTACCTGTAGGTAATGTTGATCTGTAACAACAACATCTAAAATTCGGCTCTTTAAATCTGATTGATGCATACTAATGGTTGTATCATGCATGAGATGTACTCTTCTACTAAGTGCATCGACAATTTTCTTTTATTTTCCTTTGATATGCTTGATGTCAAAATCGTATTCACTTAAAAATTCCAGCCATCTCGGTTTCCTGACATTCAAAGTTGGTTTTTCAAAAATATATTTCAGATCACTATGGTTTGTTCTTAATTCAAATATCTTCCCCATGAGATAATGCCTCCATATATTCAATGCATGAATAATGGAATCAAGTTCCAATTCTTGTGTGGCATAGTTCCTCTCATGTTCTTTAAGCTTTATGGACTCATAACCAACAACATGTCCATTTTGAGTAAGGACTCCACCAAGTCCTTCCTTGCATGCATCTGTACATACCAAAAAAATTTCATTTGAGTCAACAATATTTAAAATAGGATCACTAGTAAGTAATTCTTTCAAGAAATTAAAGTTCTCTTCACACTCAACTGTCCATTCAAATTTAATTCCCTTATTTTTCAAAGAAGTGATGGGATGAACAATCTTAGAGAACCCTGCTATAAATATTTTGTAGTAACCAACTAATCCCATAAAATATCTGACTTCTAAGACATTCATGGGTGTTGGCCATCCTCTAATGGCTTCAATCTTCTCTGGATCTACTGTTATACCTTGTTCTGAAATGATGTGTCCCAAGTAATGGATTTGTTATTGGTAAAAAGAACACTTACTAAGCTTGGCATACAACTGATGTTCCGTTAGCACTTTCAATACCAATCTTAGGTGATGTTCATGCTCTTCCTTTGACTTAGAATATATAAGTATGTCATCCAGGAATACTATGACAAACTTATCCAAATAACTTCTGGATATGCCATTCATTAAGCACATAAACACAGCTGGTGCATTGGACAGTCCAAATGGCACCACTAGAAATTCATAATTCCCATACCTGGTTCTAAAGGATGTCTTATGGTTATCTTCTTCCTTGATTCTTACATGATGGTATCCTGATCTCAAGTCTATCTTCAAAAATATATTTTCCCCTCTTAGTTGATCAAAGAGGTTATCAATTCTAGGTAGAGGATATTTTTTCTTCATAGTGGATTTATTCAGTTGTCAAAAGTCAATAGACAACCTCAAAGTTCCATGATTCTTTTTGACAAAGAGTATTGGTGCTGGCAAAGGTGAAACACTTGGACGTATGTACCCTTTCTTCAACAATTCTTCCAACTTTATTTGTAATTCTTTCAATTCTAGTGTACTCATTCTATAAGGTGTTTTTGATATAGGTGTATCTCCTGGCACTAAATCAATAGAGAAATATATCTCCCTCTTTGGTGGAAACCCTGGTATTTCTTGGAATACATCTTTAAATTCTTGTAGTACCGAAAATTCTTCAAGGCTTGGCACCTTTGTCTTTTGTGKCTCCTCCACATGGGCTGCATACAATTGACATCCTTTTCTGAAACATCTCTTCAGTTGTAAGGCTGAAATATCCCTTATAGAGATGGGTCTTAGAACTCCTTTCACAGTGCTTTGTTTTCCTTCTTCATCAAGACATGTAAGTGCCTTGTTGTGACAATCTAGGACAACATGATGCTTGTCTAACCAATCCATTCCAATTAGAAAATTATAAGACCCCAATGGTATAATATTTAGATCAACATTAGTATTCACACCATTAAGACTTATGGACCAACCTCTGACCATATCATGGATTCTCCTTTTGGTTATAGTGGCTAGTTGAACCAAACTTGATTTTTCAAGCTTACTTTTCTCCAAATGTAATCTATCCACTATTTTAGGATTAATGTAACAATGAATTTCTCTTGAATCAATTAAAATAGCAACAAGATGATTAATGATCTTACCTTCCACCTCAATCATATTGTATTGGTACTCTTCTTATCGATCATATAAGGTTGCATATATTCTTCACATGTATTCTACTATTGTAGCCTCTTGGATGTTGTGTGCGGTCTTCGCTTTGTCTTTTCTGTGAGGGAAATCCTTGTCTAAGTGATCTTGTTTACATCCCCAACATTGGATTGGTGGTATTTCCCTTTTTCCCAAGGAGTCTTCTCTCTTGGATTCATCCTTATCATATTGGTCGGGCTGATTTTTATTTGGGATATTTCTATTGAAAGGGGGTTTGAATCCTTTCTTTCTCTGGTCAAACTTCTCCTTCTTCTTATCCTTCCAAGATTTTTGCAAATACTCTCTACCCTTTCCTTGCTCATATAGGTACTTAGCCTTCCTAATGGTCTCAGTCAAAGTCTTGGGTTCATCATATTGAATCTTCTCTTTATAAAATGAAGGCAGTCCACTCAAAAACCTTTGTATTTTCACCTTCTCATCTTTTATAAACCCCACATACTTTAGCAACCCCAAGAAATTTTTTTCATAATATTCCATGGTCATGCTCCCCAGTCCGAGTTCAAATAACTTCTACATTTTCTTGTCATAGAAGTGATCTGAAAGGTACTACTTTTGAAAATATTTCTTGAATTTATTCCAAGTGATCCTACTCTCATTTATGTGCTCAACTTGCTTGAGTTGATCCCACCAAATAACAACTTTTCCATGTAGATGGTAAGTAGAAAATTTGGCTTCTAGGTTTGATGATTAGTTATGAAATTGAAAATACCTCGTGAGTCCAAGCAACTATGCTTCAGAATCATCTTCCCTTTCTCTTTCACTATCAAAGGATGGTGTCTTAAACTTCCTCAACTCTCCTTACAAATTGTCCAATTCATGTCTTCTTCTTTGGTGCCTAATAAGAGACACCTATGGACTACTTATGGAATCTTCAGATGCATAAAATTTCTTTTTTGATTAAGGAGGTGGGTGTTGTCTATGAGTTTTTCTAGCACTTCTTGAATAACCAACTCTTTTGTAGTTATCTCTTCTTTCATGATATTTTCCCTCTTCCTCCTATTTTTTAGTTTGATCCATTCTTTGTTTTCCTCTGCAACTGATTTAAGATTTTCATCACTTGAGAATTTATCTGATTTTTTTCTCTTATTAGTCTCTCATTGTCTTCCTTGTAGCTCTGTACTTCTATTTTTAGAGTTCTCACAACTTCTAATAAGGTTTCTTGCTCCCCCCTACTCTTGGTCTGATTTGATTATGTCTTTGCATTACCAACACTGATATTTTTACCTTTGGCCTATTTATCATGGCTATAAGCTCCCTCTCCTTCTTCAATTTATTGAAAATGCATTCTTATACAATATGTTTATACCCCCTAATTCTACAAAAAGTGCAAGCAACCATTTTGTTAGAATTATGCATATTATAAAAAAAATTCCAAACAGTGCTATAAGTCCCTTTTCTGCTCAATTCAAGAAGGAATATATTATCCTTCTCCAAATTATAAAAATCCAATGTTATTCTCCTATGAATCATCTTTCTAATGAATGTACGCTTTCTCCAATTTGATATATGAGCTGAAAGTTATGGCTTCCCAAAAAAAAAGTCACATTCACCTCTTTTTTTTTGCAACATAATCTTGTCGAATTATTCCAAAACCCCTTTAAATCGGTACATAATTCTAATTCTACACAGGCGCTTCCTTCAATGCACTTTCCTTGTGACCATGGCTCTAAACCACGGGCTTATTCACTCTAGCGACGTTCCTTTAGTGCTTTTCCCTTATTCTTTTACACAGGATCTTGTTCACAAAATGTCTAAGGGCTTGGTTACTTCTAGGCCCTTCACRCCTCAACCCCTTTACCTTATCATGAGACCGACACTGGAACCAATTACTTCGAGATAATCTCCCTTTTCAACTTCCAACTCTCCTGGAATAAACTTCACCRAAATACTTATATTAACTCCACTAGTGGTTCAGACGATTGAGATTTAATCTCTCGTTGACTGGACGATCCTGAATCATCTGGAGGATTCAACAAGATCAACGGTCATGACTCATGAATTAATCCAACTTTGAGATGGACGACCTTAATCAATTTGGGACTTTGACGCTCCGGGACTCTGGAACATTACAACTCCTAAGTCGCTCAACTCCCCCAAAGTGATACCCGCTAAAGCTCTTACCCTATCCTTCCACTATTAAATTGGATGGTCATGAGAAATCCCAGAGGGTCTTAGATCAACGGACTATGTGAATTCTCTACTCCATGACTCTGGTACATTAAAACTCTCGAGTTGTTCAACTTCCCCGGAGTGATACCTGTCGAAGCGGTCATAAAGTGACAATGATCGCTGACCATCGATTAACGCCTCCTCTTATGCTATCCTTCCACTAGTTAATCCAACGACCATGACTTAATCAAGCATTAGGATGGACGGTCCTTATTCATTTTGGGACTTCAGTGCTCCGGGACTACGAAATATTACAACTCCCGAGTCATTCAACTCCCCTAGAGTGATACATGTTGAAGTTCTTACGCCATCCTTCCACCGCTTGATCTAACAATTGAGAAAGGTCCCAAAGGAATCTTAGATCGATGGTCTGTGTGAATTTGTGACTTCGGCCTTCGACACTTTCACTGGTAGAGATGTTGGACATTCTCGGAGGCCATAATATCGGAGATGGCATGGCATGTTGATGTCACCTATGGTGATGTGTACCCTTGGTACGTGCACCACATGTCACTAAAAAATGAATAGGCTGGGGTCCACAAGGTACTTAATTCAAGTGACATGTGTCCCCACATGACACCCCTGCCACATGGCATAAGACACATCATCAACCCAACGGACGGTCCACATTCTCTACTCCAGATTTGACGGCCTACATTACTCCCAAATTCTTCCCTTGATCTAATGGTTGACGAGATTTTGGAACTTCGAGCCTCCGGGACTCTGGTTTGAAACTCTCAAGTTGTTCAACCCTGGATTTAAACTTCTCGAAGTGGCTAATGTTGGATGACCCTCACTAACGACTGAGATTTCACTCGATCCTCCTATGAGATCAGATGGTCAGCAGGACTTCATGACTTTGGCCTTTTTCATGCTTTTGCCCTGTCTCCCATAATCACCGAAGCAATGAAGTTCTAGAGTCTCCATCTCTTTCTTGGGTTCGATTGACCAACTCGATCTGAAAATTGAGACTTAATCCCACCCAACCTCTGGTTTCACTTATATTTGATAGTCCTCGTTCACCTTACTTTCGATCTAATGATCCAGAACTCCCTGATTCAATAGTTGTGATTGCTCTCAAATTTAAATAGAGAACGGTAAAGATTCTACGATCCTTTACAAAGGATCTATGTCTTGCACAATTCTCTTTCATTTGCGCAATATCTACAACGTTGTCACCCCTAAGATTTAATATCTCAAAGACATAATCATGCATAAGGAAAATACCAGAATACCATGTCCAACAGTTTCGGCCTAAGAAGCTTCGAAGCTCAGTGAACGTATTTGGGGCTGGCCATTCATGGATGAATTGGATCTTTGTTAGATCTGCATGCACACCATGCACATCAACAATGTAGTCGAGGTACTGGACCCTGCCCATGCTGAAGGAGCATTTTTCCAAGTTAGAATATAGCTTGTGATGCCGCAGAGTGTGCAAAACCTGCTGAATATGTTGCAAGTGTTATTCCCAAGTCTTGTTGTAGATAAGGATGTCATCCAGATACACCACTACAAAATAATTAGTGAAAGGTCGCAATATATCGTCCATCATTTTCATGAAATTTATTGGGGAATTTTTGAAACAAAAGGGCATGACCAACCATTCGAAAAGACCTTATTTTGACTTGAAGGAAGTCTTCCATACATCTATATGCTCTATTGGGATTTGATGGTATCCAGACTTCAAATCAATCTTACTGAAGTATTTGGCCCCCCTGATTTGATCAAGGAGATCCTCGATTCAGGGAATCAAGTACCGATTCCTGACTATGATTTTATTTAGGGCTCGATAATAAATGCAGAGTCGTCAGATCCCGTCTTTCTTCTGCACCAACACAATTGGGCTTCCATAAGGTGATGAGTTGGATGGAATGTTCCCCTTGTGGAGAAGTTCTTGGATCTTACGCTTGATCTCCTCATTCTCTAACAGAGAACTACGATAGACTGGCCCATTGGGTAGTAGTGTGTCAAGGGTCATATCGATAGGATGTTTGACTTGACAGTGCAAAGGTACCCCAGTCGGTGATGAGAAGATGTCTTTGTATTCTTCCATGACCTTATCCACTTACTTCTACTACATGGAGAGATTGGCCACAGAGGCCATGGATGTGGTTGCAACCTTTCGCTCACTCTGAGAGAGAATCATGAAGAATACAAACTTATCGGTCTGAGAAATGGCCTTCTTTCATTTCTTGGCAAAGATCAAGCGCTAGGTGGGACTACCTCGGGTATCCTATACAATTTCCTATTCAAAGTAATCATAAAAATACAAGGCCTAGACTCATATACAACATGATGTTTCCATAAACAAGGTTGGCCCAAAATAACATCACAAACTTCAAGGGGAGAAACATCATACTATACCTAATCTTTGAATGTATTGATGTCGTACAACAGACAACATTGTTGGTTGATGCAAAGATCACTTCCTTGGCAGAGCGATTCGATGGTGTAGGGTTGCGGGTGCGACGTTATCTACAGGTCTAGCCGCTTGATGACCTCTGCTGAGATGAGGTTATTCTAGCTACCACTATCAAAGATGAAGTGTAGTGGAGTGCCTTTCACCAATATATGTGAATGAAAGAGGCACTCGCCTTCCTCTAGCTCATCAAGTTCACCAAGATGGATCTCGGTGGTAAAAACGGTGGCACTGGGCTCGACGTCAATGATCCATATCCCCTTTTCTGGTTTTGACTCAGAGTCGAAACCCTCATCTGATTCACAATATTTCACTTCATCCACCAATGACTGCTTTGAGCGGATATCAACAATGTTATGCCAGGGGATCTTATGGAAGTCACACCACTTCCCAGTATCTTTCTTCGTCTTTCCATTGTCCTTATTTGCTTGCGAATTGGACTAGTTGTCCCGAGGTTTACCATATTTTATCCATCCTTTTTTTTGTGGATTGGGGCTACCCTTACCCTGCTTCTATTGTGAGGGGTTCCTAGACCCAAACTGTCACGTTTTTTGTTTAATCTTCTGCTCGATTTTGACGACATATCGATAGGGCGCGCCCAAGGATAAGATGTCCAAAAGATCCATTTCTTTCTGGATATATATATGCAGACCACCGCGGTACTTGAGCACCATATGTCACTCAAAATATTTGATACCCATCTTGGTGCGCAAGGTATGGAATACATTGATGATCTCTAGCATTGTTTGGTCTCTTTCTTGCCACAATGTGGTCCATCTTGTATACAATTTGTCATAACTTCCAACAGGGTAGTATTGTTCCTTAATAGCATCCTTGAAGGAACCCCAAGTGGGTGCAACTACAAATAATGTGGATCCCTCTATTTCCTTTTTCTCACAGAAAATCTCCCACCAATCTTTGACATGGGGGGTGGCCTTGAGGAGCGCAAATGTGATAGTTTCTCTATCAGAAAAGTTATGGACAAAAAAATACCCTTCTATAAGGTTTAACCATTTATCTACGACATCTGCATCTATTTGACCTTCAAATATGGGAATATCAAAATTGATATGTACCTTGAAGGGGGTGGCGCCTCCGCTTGAGGTGGATGTGTCACTTGTCAGCAGTCGTCGAAGGATTTGAGCAAAGATGCCCATCATCTCGTTCCTTTGTCGCTCGAGGGCCTCCTTGAGCAACATTTTGAAAGGATCTCATGTTCCGTAATCTTTGTTTTTTCCCACCATGGACGGTTTCTTGGGCGTGCGAGAACAATTTTCCTGAAGAGAAACAAGCTCGAGACCCAAATCTCTATACCATGGTCGCGTCGGGGACATGCACTAAAAAAAAACGACAAGGAAAAGACCGCTCTGATACCACTGATCTAGATTAATGAGAGGAACAAAATGAAAACATTGATTTATAATGTTAACATAGAGACACAATGAATAATAACAAAGATACAATAAAACCTAACTTCTAGTAAATAAGAAATATGTTGAAACTATAAAATGCAGATTGAAAACAAGCTTGCTAGAATGGTGGTAACTTATCTCTGAGAAAAGATGTGACATCTACGCTCATTCGCAAGAAGATGAGTACAATGAGGCTCTAAATGAATTTTACAATAAACATGAATGCCAAAACCCTAGACATCCAAAAACATAACCCTAGGAGATGAAGCGCCAAAAGTCATGTGGGCCATGTTGGGGTAAGTTAGTACATCAACTTCCCGAGGTCGTAACTTTTGCATACGATCTTCATTTAGGGCACACGATAGCTCGTTGGAAAGGTATCGATGGTGAGATTCATTTTGGGGGCTTAATCAAAGTTTTTGGCTATCATTGAGGTGCCCAATCGTGAAAAAATGATGTTTGTGCCCTCAAAATGGTCCTGGAAGTTCAGGACCCAAAAAACTGTTAAAAATAGTGAATTGCCAAAAGACTGTTTTGAGACAGTTGGACTAGGTGGGTGGCCATTGATATCATCCTAGATCAAACCATGAATGGGAATGAAGGAAAAAACATAAATAAAACCATGTTTTGACATGCAATGTTCTCAATATTTTCTTTCAAAAATCTAATCTGTACATTCCTTTGTAAAATATATTCACAGGAATAGTCAATTATTTCTTTGAAATAGGGAAATGAGTCTAAAATGAATTAATAAATGACGAGGAAACACTGATAAAGGGAGATATGATTAGCGAAAAATGATATGAAATGACATGAATGCATGAAGAGTTCATGTTCATTGTTCATAAATAGTCAATCATTTATGTTCATAAATTGTATCATTCTCCATTGTAAATCTAATGATCTGTGTAAAGTTCATTTCAAAACAATTTCCCAAAACATTCATGTACACCCAAATTATTTCTTTTGTCGGAACTGCATTTTCAAACTCTATACTGATATAAGTTTATACCATCAAAATCAAATGAAAAATCGTCCATATAACATCCTTTGACCAGAAAATAGAATTAATGTCGTATACAGGTCTTCCATCATAAACCAATCTTCTAATAAGCCTTCCTTAAAGGCTTCTCTTAATCAATTACATAAATAAGTGGAATAATGACATGGAATAAAAATGAAACATGATTAGGAAAATATGGGAATAATTCCTGGAAAACGATAAATAATGTGGGGAAAATGCCCAATTTATGTAAAAGATAAACTTTTCATTTAAATATTAAACCTTTTATCCTTTGCTAATTATGCATTTTCTCTTTATACCTTAACAACTCAAACATTGTTTCAAGCTTAATCATTGGTCATTGGAAGTTATTTGAATGGCCAACAAACAATGACTTCAACCAATATTATTTCCTTACAATGCAAACCAAGTTCTCAATATCATGGAAATATAGCCATAAGGATACGACTTCAATCCTTAATAATGAACAGAGTATGAGTGGAGTTGTATCTCTCATTTTTCTCAAACAGAACAACTATTACTTTGTCAAGTTTTCCAAGAGATTGGATAGAAAAAACTGTGAATTGATAGGAAAAAGAATTCGAGTTATACCATATAAAACTCAAACCAATTCATCTATACTAGCCGTGGTTTGAACTCAAAGGACAGAGGGTACTCAGGTGGCCCAAAAGAAATAATGGGTTTTAGTATTATAACCAATAGGAGAGCGAATGGGCACGTAGCTTCATAAAAAACGAAGTAAGTGCCAAGCATAGATTGTGCATAACTTTGTGATAAACCCAAAACAAAAATCGAGCCATAACTCAATCATTAGACTATGAGCTCAAATTCGAGCTTTAAACATTTCAAAACAAGGATGGATATATGGTTTCCATCGAACTGCATGCAACTTGAAACAAATATTTCATATGACTAGGGTTTGAACCCATATAACAGAGTAGCAAGCCAATGCTAAATTCACATTCTTCTTGAAAATAAACAATTATAAACTCATGTTCGAACCCATGTAATAAACTCAACAAAAATGAAAAGGGTTTGAGYGATATTAATGTCGGTTGTATAAAATTTGCAATAGTAACAACGCATATCCAAATTCAAACCCAATCCAAAATTATGTTATGTTATAGTTATGTTATAGTTAATGTCGGTTATAGTTATGTTTATCTTGCATTTACATTAAGATTATGATTTTTCTAGCTTAAAACCCTCGGAGGCTAAGCACATGTTATTGTCCTTGCCTTAAGAGCTTTCATCTACTAGATTTTGCCAAGAAACTGATTTTCTTGAATCTTTTGCTAAGGGCCTTGCCATTGCAACACCCTAGCACATATTTCTTCATCTGAGTCATCATTACTTCATATTTGAGCTAAAGAAGGAGTAAAACTGCTAGGGGCTTGGGTTACCTACACCCTAGTAGCTATTTTCCCCCTAGGGTTTGGTAGTTGAAGCCTTGAGTTACCAACACTTCAACTATTGACCTCTCTTTTCTTCGGTTCTCCTACTATAATCTTTTCTTTCAAAATTTGTTGCTATTTAAAAGACTCCATTTTCCCTAAAGGCACTAATCTAAGACTTTCCATTGAGTGATTGACACAAAACAACTATCAAAACCTATACCTTAAGCTTTCTACTAACCACTCCTAACATTAGAATAGCCTAATCTACTAACTTTGTTGTTGTTGTTACTAAAGTAAGMTRCAACCATCGTTTGCAGCACTAAAAACATCTAAAATCAATTGAAAAACTTGATTAATGCAYTGCCTTACTTGCTTCTGACAAGTGCTAGTATTTTGATGTTAATGATTGATTATTCTTGGTCATTTTGAAGCCATTTTAAGGCACTTATTGTGAAGCTATTGTCTCATAAATATTACTACTACAAATTTATGTGTGATTCACCATTATATCGACTATTTTCTTTTATTGATCAAGTTTGTGGTCTTATGAAGTACTAAAAACAAGTTGTACTTGCGAAAGATATATTTTATTGTTGCTTTGTTCCGGGTAGGTACATCTTGATACTTCACTACTTCATTGGTTAAAACCCCTGGACTTTTTGATCGGTGTGACTTGTGAGAGGAGACATTTTCATAGACATATTAACCTTGCCTTCTCAAACCCCTAGGTCACCGGGGACGTCTCCCGTGGGCCATCAACTCTAAATAGAAAGAGGCATCCTATTGAGGTGATAGTGATAGGATAACCTCAAGTTACACCAATTTTCTTTCCATTAACCTTTCCTTTGATCAAAGTACAAATTGTGCGATAACATTTTGCCACCATTGTCGGGGAACACTGAGTTAATTCTCCTCAAAGACGACACTTATCGGTAATCCTTTCCTCAAAAGCCTTTACTTTCCAAAGCTTACCTAGTGACTCCACTGAGGGTGATTCCCTCATCCCTTTGATAGTTTCAAGAAAACTATCTAGCGACTCCACAAACCTCAGGGAGGCACACCAACCCTCCCCGGTCCTTTAGAAGAAAGCCTCCCCGAAACTCTCTTGTAGTAAAATCATTGTTTGGAGGCAATCTTCCCTTAAACACAATGTCTAGCACAGGAACTCAGATCATCAATCCAAACCAAGCCAATAACCAAAGACAATGGTCATCCAAGCTTTTCAAACTGCTAGACATGAAAGCTATACCGGGCTACCCTAGGAAAATGCCCCCTAAGTATGAAAAATGGTTGCCCAAATTCATCGAAAATGATGTGGTCAGTGCTGAGGATCACATGAGCAATTTTTGGGCCTTCTTCTAGCTTCATCCCATCAGTGATGATGTTGAAGACCTAGCCATGAAATTGTTCTTTGTTACCCTCCATGATGGTGCTAGACGTTGGTACAATAGTCTCCATGATGCTAGTATTAAAACCATGGATAGGTTAGAGGAAATATTCCTCAAATGATGGAGTGTCAAGGAAGACCCCAACATGTTGTTGATAA
>SNQJ01S0017365.1:156706-179792 GCA_010110895.2 Picea sitchensis | reverse complement strand
GGTTCCACCCTCTTTCCCTCCCCCAAGCCTTGTGACATACTTCCACAAAGGTGTGTACTTCTCTTTGGCTTTTTGGGGATCATGATCATTGCTATCATTTTCATTGTCTTCATCCCCTTCCATTCCTTCCTCCTCTCCTTGGTATGTGTTGTCCACTTCTATTTCTTCCTCACTGTCATGGGTATTTCAACATGAACTTCCCACCACCACCATCATAATAAAAAATGGAAGCAAATAACATACCACATTGACATCATCATCATGATTGTTGAACCTTGATAATAACTTGCTACCTGCAATAGAATGATGGAGGAGAAATGGGAAAGAGTAGGAGAAGAAAACATTCAAATATTCTACATAGCATAATATACTAGTTTACAACACATGCATTAAAAAAAAAACAAGAAACAAGAATGGGATTAAGAGCCTACCTTTTTAGCTCTCCAATGGTGGTTGAATATGACTATGGTAGCTTATCTCCCTTCCAATCTCTCACAAATGACAGTCTTCAATCTCCCTTCCAAGCTCTCCTACAAGCTCTCCAATCTCCCTATGGTAGCCTTCAATATTCCTTCCAAGCTCTTCAATTGCGCTTCAATCTCCTTCAATCTCCCTTCAATCCCTTCAAGAACTAGCAAGAACCCTCTCCAAACCCTCTTAGTAAAGATGAGTGAAATGAGAAATAGAATGAGAGAAAAAGGAGTGAGTGAGTGTTTTAACCTCTTAGAACACCCTAGTCTATCTTATGGAACCTTTCCCTTGGTTCCAAGTCATGCCAAAAACCAAAAAAAAATCCCAAATTGGCCTCACGTGCATGGGCCTAGCAGGAGCAATTAGGGGAGCATTTTTTTATGTGTGGGAGTGACCCGGGAATGATGCTCCCGGGTTGCTCCCGCACATGGGAGGGAGTGTTTTTTTCGGCATGGGAGCGTGCTCTTCGAATTCGATCACAAATGAGAGCATTCAGGAAGTGCACTTCGGGAGCGGGGGCGAGGGAGGGGTCTCCCTGCAACACTGTCAAAATGTGTGTATGAGTACCAAACAAACTCCCCAAAATAGTACTATGAAGAGTGCGCCCTACAGGAATGTGCAAAGGAGGTGGGACGATCTCAATATGAATACAAGAAAGCCTCAAAACCATATGTAACCTCATGAAACCATGTGCATACACCATAACCAAGTATCCAAAACCATGAGTTTACCTATGGAGTGACCTAGAAAACTATGCCTCCAAATATGCGCCAAAGATGCCAAATAAGGGGAGCGCTCTACTTCATCAAGCACTCCACCACTCAAACATGCACTGTCAAACTGCCAATATTCACTAGGGCATTCCACCACCAAGCAAATGTATTATAAGCTATGCAACAATATAGCCTTTGTATTATAAGCTATGCAACAATATTATAAGCTAGCAAATGTATTCTTAGTAGATGCTGGTCTATGATAATATCTTGTTGAATAATGGTTCTGTGATGCCATATTCCATGAATATTGATGATTATTCCATCTTCTTTATTGATAATGTCGATATTGATCTTCTTGTCTTCCTTGAAATATTTCTTGATAATGAGGGTGTTGATATGGTTTCACATTTGACTGTTTTTCTTCATTCCGCACACCCATTTCATCTATCTTGTTTTCAGAGACAATGGAATCCTCTATCCTCTTTGCTTGGTCTTTGATTACTCTAGCCTTGGAGATAATGCCATCATATTTGGCATGTACCTCCTCTAGATGAAGTTCAACTTCTTCAAGTATGTTCTGCTGACCCTCTTGAATCTTGTCGTTTTTTCCTTTTGAAGCTGCAATGTGATCCCATCTATCACATTTTGATGTTCTTATTCAATTCTTGATTGCATTTCTAATTTTACCTCATCAATATTTAGGGATTCCTCAACCATCTTGCAAATTTCCCCTTGAAGCCTTTTAGTAGATTCTTCATCCAGGATCCTCATTTCTTTTTGATTTTGATAATTCTTCTCTTCTTCCTTCAATATTTTAACCTCATCCAGTAGTTTTTTTATTATGGTTTCATAATCTACATATCTCTTCATCTTTGTTTTTCAAATCTTCCCTTGACTCATCATTTTCCAACTTTCCTTTGGTAGTATTTTCTTGCTTTAATTTTTGAACTTCCTTAATGAATGTTTCATTAAGGTCTCATATATTAGGAAACTCATCACCCTTATTCTTGATCCCTTCTTTTGCTTCTTTTAACTCCTCTTGAATTCTATACATTGCCTCCATTTTTGTATCCCCAATCCATTTATATGAGAAGCGTTTTTCAAATTCTTCCGATGTGACGTTCCATCTAATATCCTTATCAATACTCAACCACCAATTTCAAGCTTCACCAAAAATATAAAAACTTGCTCTTGAAGGATTCGTATCATATTCCTTTACAAACCTCAACCATTCTATAGCATTGGTTTTTTCTTTGTCTTCATCTCCTGTAAATTTAGTTATTGCCATTGATTCTTAACTGAGGTCTAACCACACTCCTAAACTTCCAACCACCGTATATTAAGGACAATGATCTCAAATAGTTATAATCATTTCTCCAATATAATATTCTATTTTTTCTCTTTCCAATGGTTTTTGAATCANGAGACAATGGAATCCTCTATCCTCTTTGCTTGGTCTTTGATTACTCTAGCCTTGGAGATAATGCCATCATATTTGGCATGTACCTCCTCTAGATGAAGTTCAACTTCTTCAAGTATGTTCTGCTGACCCTCTTGAATCTTGTCGTTTTTTCCTTTTGAAGCTGCAATGTGATCCCATCTATCACATTTTGATGTTCTTATTCAATTCTTGATTGCATTTCTAATTTTACCTCATCAATATTTAGGGATTCCTCAACCATCTTGCAAATTTCCCCTTGAAGCCTTTTAGTAGATTCTTCATCCAGGATCCTCATTTCTTTTTGATTTTGATAATTCTTCTCTTCTTCCTTCAATATTTTAACCTCATCCAGTAGTTTTTTTATTATGGTTTCATAATCTACATATCTCTTCATCTTTGTTTTTCAAATCTTCCCTTGACTCATCATTTTCCAACTTTCCTTTGGTAGTATTTTCTTGCTTTAATTTTTGAACTTCCTTAATGAATGTTTCATTAAGGTCTCATATATTAGGAAACTCATCACCCTTATTCTTGATCCCTTCTTTTGCTTCTTTTAACTCCTCTTGAATTCTATACATTGCCTCCATTTTTGTATCCCCAATCCATTTATATGAGAAGCGTTTTTCAAATTCTTCCGATGTGACGTTCCATCTAATATCCTTATCAATACTCAACCACCAATTTCAAGCTTCACCAAAAATATAAAAACTTGCTCTTGAAGGATTCGTATCATATTCCTTTACAAACCTCAACCATTCTATAGCATTGGTTTTTTCTTTGTCTTCATCTCCTGTAAATTTAGTTATTGCCATTGATTCTTAACTGAGGTCTAACCACACTCCTAAACTTCCAACCACCGTATATTAAGGACAATGATCTCAAATAGTTATAATCATTTCTCCAATATAATATTCTATTTTTTCTCTTTCCAATGGTTTTTGAATCAGCTCAATCAGACATCCCAATCAAAAGTTATGATAGTTTTAAGTGAACATACCTTTGAAACCATGATTTGGAGTCCGTTCTTCTCGCCGACTTTCCTTATGTATTTATGAAATTTCTACCCCTATGAGTTTTAAATTTTGACTTGTAGTACTCTGAAATGTCTTCTTTGCAATGCCATAGGTCAAACCAAAATTGGGTGTGCCCAATGAAAGTTATGGTAACTTTCCCAAACCTTGCTGAATTTTGGACTATTCTGGAAAGAGAACTTGTACATAATGCCACACGTCCAATATTGGATAACTGATTCTGAAATTCACACCCAAAATACTATGGATTGTCCTCTTTCCATTGCAACCAGTCTCACAGAATTTGGATCCTCTATGAAGAATATATGATTGTTTTACCTAGAACACATGTTTGAGACTAGTTATAGGACTAGTAAAAAACCCTATCTTCCATAGGGTGTATCTACGAAAGTACAATAAACCAGAAGCTGAAATTCGTACCACAAGTACCTTGATATGTCTTCTAAACAACCTCCAAGTTTTACATTCTGACATGGCCCCGAATTTTTTTTTTAGCAAAAATTCCAAGACGACTTTCTTGAGGAAGCAAAACCCTAAGATCGATGCTCTGATACCACATGTGATGAGCCAGATGCTTAAAATATCATAACATAATAGAAATACACACCATGTACAACAATGTGATCCTGGAGCACAACTCCAATATAGATAAGTTATACCATAACTCAAATAATAAGAGAACCTCCTCCACATAACCAAATACATTCATACATCACAATTCACCTCTCCAATAATGAATACATGATCTCTATATATACCTATTCACACCTACACATGAGGCCCCTTTACTATTAGGTCGACCCTATTACATATATATTTACACATTACATGTACATTTAGCCCCATATATGACCCCCCTTGGGATCATATCATATACATTTAACCCTATATATTCCCTTTTGGGTGATAATACCTTAAGAGAACAAACAAGTCACTCCTTTCAGCACTCCTATGCTGGCTAACAAACACTATAATAGCATAAATATTTTCCAGCAAGGAAGAGAGAAACACAGTACATAATAGGAGCCTTACGATGCAAGATGACTGCCTTGAATATACCTAAAACAAAGTTCCAAATGTGCAAATATATATTCAGTATCCAACCCAATAATCTAGGGCATTTCTCCACAGAAAACAAACCTTGCAAATGAAGATGTGAATCCCTTTCATAGTTATATTTCCAACCAATATAACTCTCTGGAAAACCCTAGAGCACCCTCCTCTTAGTTTTTTTTGATCATGTCAAAGGTTGTTCTAGAGACTTCTAAGTAGGGAACCTTCTTAGCTACATCAAATGAAAAATTTATAGATATTTCCATGTGGGTCATGCTCTCTTTATGTGAAGAAAAATGTGTTCTAGAGACATCTATAAGGGGTACTTCCTCTAGAAGATTCTTTGATTAAACCTCTAATAGAATACTTTAGAATATCATGGATCTGTCATACAATAAGTTCTAGAATCATCTTCAAGGTAGGGCATTATTCAAGAGGGATATTATAGCAATTTCTTCTCTAAGATAGCGATAAAGTCCCGAAAGAAGATGAAGTGCTCTCCTCCAATAGGCTCCTTGGCCTTGAACAATGACTCCCAATGAAAGATAATGAATCAAAATATAAAGTCATCAATCAAAGAATGAGATCATCCTCCTCTAACTCCAGTGCTTAATGATGTAGACCCCCCTTTTCTCCTAGGGGTTGCACGACCTCCCGGTCTAGGATCGATCAAGAAACTGAGTTTGATTGACTCTTTGGGTCTCTACTAGACCCCAAACCCACTTACATAGGTCATTTTCTTTAAATGCGCAGGTTGTATTAGACCTACGGGCTCTCTCCTGAGCGCTGTTCAACTTCCAGGCCAACTGGGTGCTAACTCTTCTTTGGTTAGGCCCCTTCCTTCTTGCGACCTCGACTATGACCACTCCCCTAACTCAAAAGGCGTTTCATGATTTCGCGTATCGGGTCTTTGCATGTGAGTCACCGCGACTCTCCCGACCCCCGAAACCCCAACGGGAGCCTAGCGCTTGCTAGCCCCTCTGTTCTCCTTCACTGATGTGACCCTTCGCTAGAACCATGGGCCAATCTTTCAAGTGTTTTACGACTTTGCATCTCTCGAAGTTCGCTTGCTCACCCTTTCGAAACTCGAACTCCCGATACCTCCTTCCCCGAAATGAATCGACAACCCAGATCTCTCCTCGCTCCAACGACTCAGATCAAATCGCGATTTCGCGTTTCACGAGTTCTCATGACTCTATCCCTTGACTTCCCTGAGTCACGAGTCAATGAACTACTGATCTCTCGCCACATGTCCTCCTGAGTGGGCGGTTTCGATGATTTCGGGACTTTGGAACCCCGTTCCTCTCGTGTGCCCACAAGGCTTATCGGTAGTGTACTTTACCTTGATTGGGAGGCCACGATTCCTATGCGCTCAGACCAGATGGTTGAGATCTGTTCTACTCTGCGCTTACTCCTTGTTTTCTGGACTATGATCTGGCGGTCCAGATCTTCCACGGTGATCGGTCCAACGATCACTGTAGCTCCTCCTCCTGGGCTTGCGCTTTCTTCCCTGACTTGGAAGGTTTCAACTATTTCAAAGGCTCCAAACTTTGAATCTTTTATGAACCCACTTCTTGGGTCTCGCCTGCCCCTCTGGAAAGTGTTATCTCTTTTGAGCTCCCTCGCCTTCTATTCCTTTGATTTCTCAAAGGATCACTTCAACACTTAGTCGAGTTTTTGATCTATGCACTCTTTGCAACAGATCCTCACGCAAGGTTTGAGTTCTTGCGACTGACTGTGCATGCCTTGTGGCAGTCACTTTGCACTCCTTGCAAGGGGAAAGTTTCATTCTATCTCTTTTGAGCTTCATAATCGAAATAGATCCCGTCAACGCACTCCTTGTGTTCTGTGAGCACACCTTGCACCGGTTCAACATAAGAGAAACAACTGAAACTTATACTAACATTCACAGTTTTATCTATTCGTAACGAAATTCATTCATTCATGAAAACACAATAACAGGGAATTGCAAACAATGTCCACACCATGCATTGGATCAATTTTCCTATGTTATATTCATTCAAAGTAGAATGGCTACAGCTACATTCAAAACAAAAACTGAAAACTCAGAAATCTCCTACTAACTTGCAGCTATCTTACACCTACCTTACATCTGCATTGCAACTCACTTCATTTGGGTGTACAAAACCTCTATTTATCTTCGGGGGTCCTTAGAGTTCTCCTTGACTACTTATCTACTCCAAAACCTAACCTGACAACTATCTCCGATTAGTCGCATTCCAGAGCAGGAGTGGAAATTCCCACTTTGCTCGCAGTCGTTCAAGCGTGCCTCAAAATATTTCTCTGGCACTAAGTATCATTCAAGCGTGTCTCAAAATATTTCTCCGGTGATGAGTTCAGGAGTGCTTCAAATTACGCGCCGTAATTGCCAGCGCTGAGATTTCAAAAAGATTCCCAGGTGTTGAGTGGTCCCACTCCGCGTGCTTGCTAACGATGCTCCTGCATCATACTCCCCCTTACATAAATTCATGGACTCATGTCCATGAGCTCCTGCACCGATTTTCCATGCTTTTGGATATCAGCTTCATTTTCCCAACTGGCATCTTCTATTAGGTGCCCCTTCCACTTGTCTAGATATTCATAATAGGTCTTCCTCGTGGTCTTTTTGCCAATCCTTTGATCAATGATTTTCTCCATCTGTGGTTTTTCTGCTATAGGCATTTGTTTCTCCCACTGAATCTTCTCTCGATCTTTTGATCCCTCTGTGTCATATTTCATGTAAGGATACAGGTCTGGAACATTGAATATGGGTGATATGCCCACATCATCTAGCAGCTCAATCTCATAAGCGTTTTCATTAAACTTCCTCAAGATCTTACATGGTCTGATCTTCTTCATCTTTAACTTGTTATATGTTCCCCTAGGGAACCTTTCTTTTTTGAGATGTGCCAGAACCTGATCTCCTACATCAAACTGAAGTTTCCTGTGATGTTGATCAACTCTGCGCTTGTACTCTTGGTTAGAACTCTGCAATTGCCCTCTGATCTGGCTATGGAGCTTCTGCATTTCTGTAGCAAAATATTCTGCTCCAGCGCCCCTGACCTCACCCTGTTCTAAGTCTCTCAACTCAGATACTCCCCTGGGTTGCATTCCATATAATATTTGGAATGGGCTCTTCCCAGTGCTCCTGTTTGGTGAGTCATTGTACACAAATTCTTCTTGTGGCAGAATCTGATCCCACTGATTATGATGCTCAGTGACCAGACTCCTCAACAAGTTACCCAAACTTCTGTTTACCACCTTAGTCTGTCCATCTGTCTGAGGGTGATAAGTTGAGCTGAAGGACAAATCTGTCCCCAACTTCTTCCACAATGTTCTCCAAAAGTGACCAACAAATTTAGTGTCTCTGTCCGAGACAATGCTTCTGGGTAGGCCATGAAGTCTCACTACTTCCTTGAAAAATAGGTTTGCAACATGTGTTGCATCACTGGTCTTCGGGCATGGGATAAAGTGTGCCATCTTTGAAAATATGTCCACCACCACAAATACAAAATCAAATCCTCTTTGCGTTCTTGGCAATCCCAACACAAAATCCATGCTTATTGCATCCCAAGGCCTCTTTGGTATTGGCAATGGTTGATACAATCCAGTGTTCTGTCTTTTTCCTTTCACATGTTGGCAGATTCTACATCTGTTCTCAAACTTTATCACTTCTATTCTCATACCTGACCAATAGTATGAACTGCTCAACTGTGCAAATGTTTTGTCATGGACAAAATGTCGAGCCAATCCTCCACTATGCTTCTCCTTCAAAACTTTATCCCTCATTGAGAATTTTGGTATGCAAAACTGATTGCCTTTGAACAACAATCCTTCTTGAATCATATACTCAGTCCACTGACTTTTGTCTCCCAGTACAGGATTTGTACATGCTTCGTATGCTTCCTTGAAATCTGGATCATCACAGTACATGTCCTTAAGGTGTTCAAACCCCAAGGTCTTCACCTGAAATTCCTTTAGAATCAAACATCTCCTGCTTAATGCATCAACAACTTTGTTAGCATTCCCAACAATATGTTTTATGACAAAAGTAAAATTCTGCATAAACTCAACCCATTTTGCATGCCTTTGATTCAGTTTTTCCTGTCTGGTTATCGCTATACAAGACAAATTCCTGTGGGACCAGATAATGTCTCCATTTATTCAAGGCTTGAATTATGGCATAAAACTCTTTATCATATGTGGAGTATTTCCTCTTAGTCTCATTCAACTTCTCATTGAAATAGGAAACATGCCTATTATCCTGGCTCAAAACTGCTCCAATTGCAACTCCACTTGCATTACATCTCACCTGAAATGTATTTTCAAAATTTGGCAAGACTAGAATTGGCCGTTCTGTTATTTACTCCTTCAGTATATTGAATCTCCTCTCGGCCTCCTCTGTCCATTTAAAAGACTTGTGCTTCTTCTTCACTGTATCCATCATTGGCGCACAAATTCCACTGAAGTCTCTGATGAACTTCCTATAGAAGCTTGCTAATCCATGGAAGCTCCTTACCTCAAACATACTCTTTGGTGACGACCATTCTTTGATTGCTTTCACCTTCTCTGGATCCATCTTCAATTCATTTGAAGAGATCACAAAACCCAAGTAAATGAGTTCTGTCTTCATAAAAGAGGACTTCTTTAGATTTATCAACAACTTCTCCTGCTGTAGTCTCCTCATCACTAGTGTCAGGTGCCTCAAATGCTCCTCTTTAGTCCTTCTAAAGATCAATATATCATCTAGATACACAACTACAAACTTGCCAATGAAATCTTTCAGTATTTCATTCATCAACCTCATAAAAGTACTCGGGGCATTTGTTAAGCCAAATGACATAACAAGCCACTCATACAAACTTTCATTTGTCTTAAAGGTTGTTTTCCACTCATCACCTTCTCTCATTCTCTCGAGGTGTTAATCTGTATGCCGCTTTGTTTGGTAGAATTGCTCTTGGTATCAGGTCGATATGATGACTGATACTTCTGATGGGCAGCAGTGAGTTAGGCAGCTCATCCACCATTATGTCAGAAAAATTATCCAACAATTCCTGAATTCCTTCAGGCAAATCATCCATTGAAGTGTTCGTAAGGATAACTCTGGTTTTCCTCACTACAACAAACTGCATCTCCTGTTCTTTCTTGACTTCTTTCAGGAGTTCCTTCCCGCTCATGAGAAGTATGCTTGTGTTGGCTTCCCCTTTAACTTTCTTCTCCTCTATTGGCAGTAGCATGTGTGTTCTACCATTCTTCTCTAATGCGTATGTATTCTTCCTCCCATCATGAATGACATTCCTGTCAAACTGCCACGGTCTTCCCAACATAATATGGCATATGTCCATGGGAATTACATCACATAGAATTTCATCTCTATATCCTCCTATTTTAAATTCAACCAAGCATTGTTTAGTAACCATTACTTGGTGTCCTTTGTGCAACCATGAGACTTTGTATGGTTTCAGATGTGCAATTGTATCCATCTCCAATTTCTCCACCATCTCTGTGGATACTAGGTTATCAATGCTCCCATTGTCGATTATCACCTTGCATACTATGTCCTTAGTCTTGCAAGTTGTTCTGAAGAGACTGTTCCTCTGCACTGGCTTTTCAACTTCTGCCTTGGATTTTAAGAGGACCTTTCTCACCATCATGGATGCTCCATCCTCTGCTTCTTCTGCTTCAACATCTCTTCTCTGTGCTTCTGAAATGTGAGCTTCGCCTTCTTCTTTCTTTTTCTTGGGACATTCCCAAGACATGTGCCCTATCTTTCCACAGGCATAGCACCTTATTCCTCCTCTGCCTCTTCCTCTAGAAGAGTTTCTTCCACCATCCTATCTTCCTTGGGAACTTCCTCCTCGTTCCGAGTGACTGTGTGGTTTCTCCGTCTTGTCCTTAGACTTATGTGTTCTGTCATGGGTAACTCCCTTGCTTTTGGTTGGGGATGGGATTTAACCCTTTCCTCGCTGGTTTTGTTTTCTGGCTAACTTCTCCTCTGCCTTTAGTGCGAACTGATAAACATCCTCCACTGTCCTTACTGACATCATGCTGAGCTCATCCTGGATTTCATACCTTAGGCCATTTATATACCTGGCGATTTTTTCTTCATCTTTCTCTCTTTGTCCAATTCTGATGTTTATCCTGTAGAACTTCTCAGTGTACTCCTTAACTGTCATACTCTTCTGTCTCAAGTTCTGCAACTTCCTGAACAGATTGATCTGATAATCCTTGGGTATGAACTTAGCCTTTAGCTTGGCTACCATTCTGTCCCAACTCTTTATCTTTTGTTTTCCTTTGCTTCTCCTCTCAGCCTGCAGTTCATCCCACCATAGTGCTGCATGCCCTTTTAGCCTCGTGACAACCTATTTCACCTTTTTCTCCTCATCAACATCTTCATAGTTGAAATGTTTGTCCATGTATCTTATCCAATCCAACAACTCTTCAACATCTAGATTGCCTTCATACATTGGAACCTCTATCTTGGCTCTGGCTCCTAATCTAACAACTGCTCTCAGCAAGCGTTCTTCGACAACATTCTCTCTTGCAGCTTCCTCGACTTCTATTTCTTCACTCTCTGCATCACTGACGTCTTCAACATTAGGTGCTCTTCTCTGCGCTGCTTCCATCGCTTCCAACCTTGCACAAAGTTCTTGCATCTCCCTTCTACAACACGATTGGCTAAAGGTGGCTCTCCTCGTCTCCTTGGCGACATTGTGTTGACTGTCTGTCACACATAGAGTACAACTTCGAGTTCTTTTGTCTCTTTATCCTTTCTCTTTCGCCTGAAATCTACAGATGAAAAATTTTCGCTATGATACCACTTGATGCAGACCCCCCTTTTCTCCTAGGGGTTGCACGACCTTCCGGTCTAGGATCGATCAAGAAACTGAGTATGATTGACTCTTTGGGTCTCTGCTAGACCCCAAACCCACTTACACAGGTCCTTCTCTTTAAATGCGCAAGTTGTATCAGACCTATGGGCTCTCTCTTGAGCGTTGTTCAACTTCCACACCAATTGGGCGCTAACTCTTCTCTGGTTAGGCACCTTCCTTCTTGCGACCCCGACTATGACCACTCGCCTAACTCAAAAGGCGTTTCGCGATTTCGTGTATCGGGTCTTTTCATGTGAGTCACCCCGACTCTCTCGACCCCCGAAACCCTGACGGGAGCCTAGCGCTTGCTAGCCCCTCCGTTTTCCTTCACCGATGTGACCCTTCACTAGAACCATGGGCCAATCTTTCGAGCGCTTCGCGACTTCGCGTCTCGCGAAGTTCGCTTGCTCGCCCTTCCGAAACCCGAACTCCCGATACCTCCTTCCCCGAAATGAATCGACGACCCAGATCTCTTCTCACTCCAACAACTTGGATCAAATCATGATTTTACGTTTCACGAGTTCTCACGACTCTACCCCTTGACTTCCTTGAGTCGCGAGTCAACAAACTGCTAATCTCTTGCCACGTGTCCTCCAGGATGTGTGGTTTCGATGCTTTCGGGACTTTGGAACCCCGTTCCTCTCGTGTACCCACAAGGCTTATCGGTAGTGCACTTTACCTTGATTGGGCGGCCACGATTCCTTTGCGTTCGGACCAGATGGTTGAGATCTGTTCTTCTCTGCGCTTACTCCTCGTTGTCTGGACTATGATCTGGCGGTCCAGATCTTCCACGGTGCTCGTTCCAACGATCATTGTAGCTCCTCGTCATGGGCTTGCGCTTTCTTCCCTGACTTGGAAGGTTTCAACCGTTTCAAAGGCTTCGACCTTTGAGTCTTTTATGAACCCACTTCTTGGGTCTTGTCTGCCCCTCTGGAAAGCGTTATCTCTTCTGAGCTCCCTTGCCTTCTGTTCCTTTGATTTCTCAAAGGATCACTTCGACACTTAGTCGAGTTTCTGATCTGTGCACTCCTTGCAACAGATCCTCACACAAGGTTTGAGTTCTTGTGGATGACTGTGCATGCCTTGCGGTAGTCACTTTGCACTCTTTGCAAAGGGAAAGTTTCGTGCTATCTCTTCTGAGCTTCAGAATCGAAACAGATCCCGTCAACGCACTCCTTATGTTATGTGTGCACACCTTGCACCGGTTCAACAGAAGAGAAACCACTGAAACTTATACTAACATTCACAATTTCATCTATTCGTAACGAAATTCATTCATTCACGAAAACACAATAACAGGGAATTGCAAACAATGTCCACACCATGCATTGGATCAATTTTCCTCTGTTATATTCATTCAATGTAAAATGGCTACAACTACATTCAAAAACAAAAACCGAAAACTTAGAAATCTCTTACTAACTTGCAGCTATCTTGCAACTACCTTACATCTGCATTGCAGCTCGCTTCATTTGGGCGTACAAAACCTCTATTTATCTCAGGGGGTCCTTAGGGTTCCCCCTGACTACTTGTCTACTCCAAAACCTAACCTAATGATTATCTCCGATTAGTCGCATTCCAGAGCAGGAGTGGAAATTCCCACTTTGCTCGCGGTCGTTCAAGCGTGCGTCAAAAGATTTCTCCGGTGCTGATTATCGTTCAAGCGTGTCTCAAAAGATTTCTTCGGTGCTGAGTTCATGAGAGATTCAAAGTACATGTCGTAATTTCCAACGTCGATATTCTGAAAAGATTCCCAGGTGCTGAGTGGTCCTTCTCCGCGCGCTTGCTAACGATGCTCCTGCATCACTTAATATCCTCTGCATATAAACGTGGTAACAATAAGGAAGAAACGGTAGGCAATATAGTAAGATAAAGTACGTGTCACTTCTATACTAGCAGCTTTTTGCAACAGTATATTCCTAAATTTCCAGGACATATATATCACCTCCAACAATACCAGAGGAGATGAAATATCATATTATATAGATGGAGTTGATGTTGATACATGTATTTATGGATCAATGGTCACTTATGAAGTGGCATACTGTTGTGACAAGCACTACAACCCTCCATTTTCCTTTATTTGCATTTGCATAGTCTTTAGAAAATGGAGCCCCTCATTTTTTAAGTTTGAAAGAACTTTTCTTTGGCCTCTCTTTACCTCAAGATTCTTAGAGAGATCATGTTCACCTTAAGAAATCATGTGTAAAAGGAAGTACTTGAAAATTTTAATTTTTGAGCAAGTTAGAAGATATCGATAAAGTTAGTTCTAACTCCTCCGATGTGAATCAGAGGACTTACATTTAACTCATTTGATTCACATCAGAGGAGTTTCTTTATTTATCGTCGATGCCCTTTCCTATCACACGAGTTAGTACTATCTCTTTCGATGTGAATCGAAGGAGTTTGTTCCAACTCCTCTGTTTCACATCAGAGGACTTTTATCCAAGTTTGTTGATGTCATCGGAAGACTTTCAGGCAAGTGATCTGATGAACATCAGAGGACTTCCTACTAAGTTCTCCAATGTTCATCCTACTAAGTTCTCCAATGTTCATCGTAGAGGTTGCTCTCAAGTCCTCTAACCTTAATTTCCTCACCAACCCTGCATTTAATACAAAAAACCTTGTCGATCTATTTATGCATGAACAATATACGCTTTTGCTTTGTTCGATTAGTAAGTTGAGGTAAGAAGAGTTTCTTCAGATTAGGAGTGCGCCAAGTCACCACCCAGACTCGCACCCGATCAACATCCTCCATGTGGCGCCAGGTTATCAAGTACGAGCATCTTTCTCTGTATTTCTAGGGTTAGGGTTTCTTTCTTGATTTTTTCTCCATACTTCATCTTTGCTTCTACATGTCGTTCCTCTGATCATCACACTGCCCTATCCTTAGTCCTCTCTGTGAACTGTGGCTACCTAACCATGAAAAACCTATCGTTTTCTCCCCAACTTGACCTCACAACCATTTGCCTCACATGATTTTTGAACCTTTAAGGCACCTTTCGTTGACATATTTCTCGTTGGAATCCCAACCTCGGTCTCTATGCCGAGTGCAAAGCAATAAAACCTCTTGTCCATTCTCTATTGAACCCCTAAAACTATTACCATCAAGAGAGTTTCCGGTAAATTCTCCGATCGTATCAGAGGAGTTATTATTAACTCCTCCAATATGATCAGAGGAGTTTCAACTAACTGCATTGATTTTCATAAGACTACAGGAGCACAAATAGTAACTCCTCCGATGTATTATCAGAGTAGTTAGAATTAACTCCTCTGATTTACATCAAAGAGGTTGTTCTTAACTCTAACGATCATAACCTTTTCAAACAAATTCACTTGTGTATCAGAGAAATTAAAGTTAACTCCTCTGATTCACATCGGAGGAGTTGTTCTTAACTCCTCTGACCAAAACTATTTCACTTCAGAAACTTTAGCATGAACTCTTGTGATTTGCATTGGAGGAGTTTGTATTTAAACCTACAATTTTTCCTTTTGAGCATACTTTTCACCTGTTCTTCCTCAAATCTCCACCAAGTTGCTCAAGCATGCCAACCATCGCTTTAATATCCTTAGATGATGACTCCCTACCTAGTGATGACACTAATGTTTCCTCTAGTAATTCAAACTCTTTAGTAACATTCAATTGTATGTTATATCTTGATATGTGCACTAAACTCATTTTCATAGCAGGTTCAACCATGTCACCTCGAAAGAAAACTACAAGAAAGGCATCTAGAGGCGAGGCCTCTGGTAGTGGACAAGCAAAAGGTGATCCAGAAATCCTTGGAGCCACGTATGATGATACGTCAGGATTGCTGGAAAAGGACGAAGAAACATTGAAATGGGAGAAATATATCGTATGTTCAAAAAATATAATTTCTTCCTTGAAGCTGAAGATCTGAATGAGCTTCAAGTGTTCAAGAATATCAAGAAATTAGGTATCTTCAGAGTAGAAACACACCCAACAGTATTACCTTGTGCGGACACCATCACATGGATTCTGAAGAACACTGACGTAAGCAACATATACGTCTGTAACGCAAGGAAGGAACCCATAGCTTCATTTAGACTCGAGTATTTGGCCAAGTGCTATCATATTGAGAAGGGGATCAAAAGGCTGGAGAGTAAACTCCTCAACGAGTTTGAATACACACATAAGGACATGTTCCCCAATTGGTATAGGGCAGATAAGCAATTTGAGTATAGACCTAAAAGTGGATACCCCATGAATGCCTTAAGAAGACCCTACCAGTACTTGGTAGCCATGCTATGCAGATTGTATGGGGAACCTGACGCGACACAATTCTTCCTATCCTATATGCCCCTAATATATTACTTTGCAGATGCAAGGACATCGTTCAATTGGGAAGACATCATATCTGAGAATCTCACGACAATTATCTCCGTGGTAAAGCAAGCCCAACCTGGAACGTTCCTGAGCTTTCACATGTCCTCGTACCTCTTGGACATCATGTGCACAACCCACAAGTACCCTGATATGGGGTGGAGTTGGCTACCATCTAACCTTGCAATTCATGTATATTGTAAAGCGCTCTGGGAACAAAAATATTGTATGGAGTATCAAAGGATATGTGAGCACTTTCTAGCTCCATTATATGAGTTCATCTTCTGCACCACTCCTCCATGCATGACCGATAAAGCCATGACAATTATAAGGAGAATTGAGGATTGGTACCTCATGGAACACGATACTTATATCAGAATATATGGCGCAATGAAACCACCCTATTTGCTTCATCGGTTTGTGCCCGACAAGCTTGTGCTCCAAGAAGTGGCGTATCAGACCATCATACACAGAGTTGGGGGAATGTTATACCGGCTAAATAAATCAATTTATCCCCCACTGCCATTGTATGCGGGCAATTATTTCTTCGAAAACACTAAGCAGGCCCAAGCAGAGGTAGATACCCTACTTTTGTATCACTTCGGGGAAGAGCGATATAGGAGACATGATCCCAAAAATATTGTTAGAGAGCATTTCAACAAGATTGGTCTACCTTGGGAGTATACCAAAGATCTTTGGGAGAAGGAAGAAGGACACTAGAATGCTCGGACGTATGATGGAGTCATCTTCAACAGGCGTGGCCAACCAAGAGGAAGGATCACAGACGAAGAAAAAGCGAGAGAAGAGGCCAAGAAGAAGACAGAGAAAGAAGAAGCTGAGCGATCTTCCCCCATTTCCATCTCAACACACTCAGGATCTGTAGAAGAAGAGGAAGAAGTACCAATTGATAAAAAGAGGAGAGACAAAGACAAAGTCTTAAAAAAGAAAAACGATGTGGGAAAGAAGAAGCGAAAGATTGAGGTCGACAAGGCCAGAGCTAAAGCAGAAGTGGAGGCAAAAGCTGCAGCAGAGCAAGAGGCCAAACGAAGCAAAGGAAATAGTAGCAAAAGAAACAACATAACAAGTAGAAAAGGAAGCTAAAGAGGCAACCGACAAAGCTGCTAAAGAAGAAAGGTAGTAAAAAGACACGAAAGACAGAGGGGGGCGGGGGGGGACACACATCCCATGGAAACAGACGTTCCAGAAACATCTACCACTGGTGTAGAAACAAATCTATCAGGCAATGACTTAGGACTTAGGCTCTAGGAGCGATTTCAGCCGAGCGAAGTACTAGACCTAAGGAGCTTCACCTATGACAACAAGACATGCATGATTGTATAGGAGCAGGTGAAGAAAGTGCCAGTAACAGAAGGAGCACCTATCTTGGTTGTCACCCATGTTCCCGTTGTTAGCACTCAGTAATTTCTTTGTGCTGTATCAAAGAAAGCCCCGAGGTAGTTGTTTCAACCAACTTTAGATTGTATTCTGACCTATACAACCAAAGAGGGCTCTCTCATATGTCTAATGACTGGTAATAACTCAAATATTTCATCAATAAATGCACAGAGGTCAGATTGTGCAATAGGACAAGTTTATTTTTGTTTTAAAAGGGATGGTAGGACAAGAAAGAGAGAAAGTACCATTGGGCAATGGAGTCAAATTTTGAAAACGAGAGAAACAAATGACTTAGTGATTGAACTTGGGAGGATAAAGGCTAAATAAGCAATAGTCTTTCAGTTAAAAATCGTTGTGTGTAGTGGGAGAAAAACACATGAAGCAACTCGGAGCACCGCTGAGGATGAATTCAGAGTTAACTTAGAAGAAACACAGTTTGTCTAAATGGTGCGAATCTAGAGCACTACGCAATGAATTCTAGATTCGAAATCATGTTTCGATTTATATAGAAATTTACAGGTGTGAATATAAGAGCACAGGAAAACACATACACAAAGAAAGAATACAATACATCAAACTGCCACCATTAGAATCTTTTCGTCAAATCTTCAGGACCTTTGCATTAAGTTTCAATCGAATTTGAAAGCTACGTTCAATAGTCACTATCTACACTGTTTTGTCAACCAACCCCTTTTACATGAAAATGATCACCATATATAGAAAACTAATGCCAGCCTTGGCTGCTAGGGTTGAACTACTCTCTCCTAGAATCATGGATCCGATTTCTTTGAAAGAGAACAATAACTTCAACGGATTTACTAAAAATAGAAAACCCGACTTTGCCAAATCATAATCATAACCGAAATATTCTTTACATTCATTGATCATGATCAAAATTCGACCATATGGTTGTGATAAGTCATCATGTGCATTGCTGGACACTCTGTCACCCCTGCACAACAAGTTTGCTACGCAAGAGTAACCTACAACAAAAACACAGCGGATTGCGCAACAAAATGAGAAAATAGGCATTAACGATGACATCATATCTCACTAATAAAAACTATTTTTTGAAACTAAGAGAGGTTTTTGTAGCTAAGCTCGTTATAAAGAAATTTTTTTCTTAGTTTCTTTAAATTCATCTCCAGCTGGCCGTAATGCATGTCGCAAAAACATGTCTTAGACAAGAAATCATGAAAACTGAAAAATAGGGCTCAAAGATTCCTTTGAATCTCCCAAAATATGAAACGCTTTTCAAATATGAGAGAGGTTTTTCTTACTTGTTTTGTCCTTAACAAAAACCTCTCGGGGATTTTCAAAATTCCTCTCCAGTTGGTCAGAAAGTGATCTTGAAGTTGAATAGTAAACCAGTCATTTGCGCAACGCGACTTGTAGCCTATGCGCAGGAAAATCCTGTGCGCGAAAGCATCCTCTGCACGACAAAATCCTTTGCGCGACAGAATCCTTTGCGCGACGAAATCCATTGCACGATGACATCCTTTGCTCGACAACATCCTATGCGTGACAACATCCTATGCGCGACAGCATCCACTGCGCAACGAAATCCATTACGTGATGACATCCTATGCGTGACAACATCCTATGCACGACAACATCCACTGCACAACGAAATCCATTGCGCGATGAAATCCTCTACGCGACAACATCCTATGCCTCAACATCCACTGCGTGACAAAATCCACTGCACGATGACATCCTCTGCGCGACAACATCCTATGCGTGACAACATCCCATGCGCGAAAACCCACTGCGCGATAAAATCCACTGCGCGACGAAATCCACTACGCGACAGAACCCTTTGCGCGGTGAAGTGCTTTGCGCAACGCATAACAAATCTCTCAGTGCGCAGTTGCAAATGGAAATGGAAATAATAAATGATAAGCTTCCTTTTGATACTGAACCTTGGAGATGTTAGATGATGCCATGCATAAAAGCAATATGGGTGCTAATAGACATGACTTTGCAAATTGTTGACAAACATCTAACCTTAGCTATGAAAATCATGATGCTAACAACTAGCTCCAATGGGGATCCCATCCTCCCTGTGAGGTAGCAAAGAACAGTAGACCAGACGCCTATCCATTGGGCTGCTCCCAAACTCAACTTTCCAACTTAACTTGTAACCTGCATCCGCTGAAAACTCAAAGCTGTATATGCTCCAAACTAAAATCTGAAACTAAGCTGAAAATGAAAACTGCAGATTGCTAAAAGAAATGCTCGTAGTACCGAGATTATTCGCACTCCTACCTACCCTAACTGCTGAAAAATATGCCAATCAAGTGAAATCAAAATGCCAATGCAACCATGCAAACACTTTATCCACTTTTTGTTTTCTTTGCGCATGCTTGCTCCAAAGCCTGTTTACTGATAAGTCATTCAAAAATTTATCTATAAATTCAAATCTCAAAAATTTAAAAACATTGGGACTGTTTGCCGCCTCCAACAAAACTTCAAATGGATTCTCCAGAACATACACAAAACAAAAATCATGTTTCACCCCTTCCACTGCATCCTTGTTTTCATGTAATTCAACCTGTTGATTACCACAAAAGGCTGAAAAAAATGTTGAGATTGCTGGAAATAACAATATTTTGAATAAGAAGACAGTGCTGGTTGAAATGAAACCCCTAGTGGCAAACAATCCATATCTAACACTGATGTTGATTGACTATCATATTTATTTCCAAGCTGGTAGTTGATCACATGCTACAAATCTGAACTGAAATAACTTTCCATGTAATCAACAATAGGGTCATTAAAGGTATGAGAAGGTTGTTGGTCCTCTTCACTGATAACAATTTTCTCATGTAAAACAATGTCACTGTGAATGCAATCAGACTTCATTGCTTCCTCTATTATCTCATGATTTACTTTCAACAATTCAAAGGAAGAAAAACATAATGGAAGACGATTTTCATTTGCAAGTCCACTGCTTTCATCATATTTAACATCATGCCTAGAGGATTTATGATTTGAAACATTATAAACATTTTGTTTCAACAATTTGAATGTTAAGCCCTAATATTGGCTCATTTCCTGAGGATTTCGTTGCCAGTGGAATCACTTTCAATTGAATTTCTGATGTGTGGAGTCACCAGAATAGAAATACAACCAATATGTGCCTAAGTGTCTGCTGCTCTCAGACCTCAGAACTCAATCATGTCATTCTTTCTCAGGAAAAATTTTCAATTTCATCCCCGACAACGACGCCAAAATGTTAGCACTCGGTAATTTCGTTGGGTTGTATCAAAGAAATACCCAAGGTAACTGTTTCAACCAACTTTAGATTGTATTCTGACTTATACAACCAAAGAGGGCTCTATCATATGTCTAATGACTGGTAATAACTCAAATATTTCATCAATAAATGCATAGAGGTCAGATTCTACATTAGAACAAGTTTATTTTTTTTTAAAAGGGATGGTAGGACAATCAAGAGAGAAAGTACCATTGGGCAATGGATTCAAATTTTGAAAATGAGAGAAACAAATGACTTAGTGACTAAACTTGAGAGGATAAAGGCTAAATAAACAACAATCTTTCAGTTAAAAATCGTTGTGTGTGGCGGGAGAAAAACACATGAAGCAACTCAGAGCACCGTTGATGATGAATTCAGAGTTAACTTAGAAGAAACACAATTTGTCTAAATGGGGTGAATCTAGAGCATTGCACAGTGAATTCTAGATTCGAAATCACGTTTTGATTTAGACAAAAATTTACAGATGTGAATATAAGAGCACAAGAAAGCACATACGCAAAGAAAGAATACAATACATCAGACTTCCACCATTAGAATATTTTCGTCAAAGCTTCAGGACCTTTGCATTAAGTTTCAATCGAATTCGAAAGCAATAGTCACTATCTACACTGTTTTGCCAACCAACCCCTTTTACATGAAAATGATCCCCATATATAGAAAACTAATGTCACCCTTGGCTACTAGGGTCGAACTACTCTCTCCTAGAATCATGGATCCGATTTCTTTGAAAGAGAACAATAATTTCAACGGATTTACTAAAAATAGAAAACCTGACTTTGCCAAATCATAATTGTAACCGAAATATTCTTTACAATCATTGGTCATGATCAAAATTAGACCATATGGTTGTGGTAAGTCATCATGTGCATTTTTGGACACTCTGTCACCCATGCACAACAAGTCTGCTACGCAACAGTAACCTACAACAAAATGTAGCGGATTGCGCAACAAACTAGGAAAATAGGCGTTAAATATGACATCATATCTCACTAATAAAAAACTATTTTTCGAAACTGAGAGGTTTTTGTAGTTAAGCTCGTTAGAAAGAAAAACCTCTCTCGGATTCTTTAAATTCATCTCCAGATGGTCGGAATATGTGTCAAAAAAACATGTCTCAGACATGAAATCATGAAAACTGAAAAATAGGGCTCAAAGATTCCTTCGAATCTCCCAAAATGAAACATTTTTCAAATTTGAGAGATTTTTTTCTTATTTGTTTTGTCCTCAACAAAAACCTCTCAGGGATTTTCAAAATTCCTCTCCAGTTGGTCAGAAAGCGATCTTGAAGTTGACCACTAAACCAATCATTTGCGCGTCACGACCTATAGCATGTGCGCAGGAAAATCCTCTACGCGAAAGCATCCTCTTTACAAAATCATCCTTTGCATGACAAAATCCTTTGCGCTATAGAATGCTTTGCGCGGCGAAATCCACTGCGCAATGACATCCTATGCGCGACAACATCCACTGTGTGACGAAGTCCACTACGCGATGACATCCTTTGCGTGACAACATCCTATGTGTGACAACATCCACTACGCGACGAAATCCACTGCGCGATGACATCCTCTGCGCGACAACATCCTATGCGCGATAACATCCCATGCACAACAACCCACTGCGCGATGAAATCCACTGTGCGATGAAATCCATTGTGCAACATAACCCTTTGCGCGGTAAAGTGCTCTGTGCAACGCTTAACAAATTTTGTAGTGCACAGTTGCAAATAGAAATGGAAATAATAAATGATAAGCTTCCTTTTGAAACTGACCCTTGAAGATGTTAGATGATGCCAGGCATAAAAACAATATGGGTGCTATCAGGCATGACTTTGCAAATTGTTGACAAACCTCTAACCTTAGCTATGAAAATCATGGTGCTAACACCCGTAACGAGAGATGTTAGAGAAGATCCTGTAGCAACAACTACAATCGGCTCTGCGTTTATGATTGCCATTGTAGACAACATACGAAGATTGTGCCAACAAAATAAAGAAAAAGAGACAAGGATCAAAGGGTTGGAAGAAAAACTTCGACAGGTCAAGATTAATGAAAGAATATTTCAAAGCTTCAAAATCAGTGCTGAGAAAGTCAAGAATGAGTTGGAAGTAGCCATCATTGGCATGTATGTTCACTTGCACCTCTTCCAAAATGTAGTTGCAATAATCATTGATCAAAACAACTAAATACATGTGAAGCTGACATAGTATAACATCATTTGTGAAGGCATAACTGACATAGACAGCTAAATAGAGGAAAATCTAGATGCACCGCCTGAGCTATATCGACCGTAAAAAATAGAAAGAAAGATAGATTTATTGTTAATGTTTATGCCATTATTATAGTTCTTTGCATTTCATTAGATAAGAGCATAATAAGAACAAGATCACTGAGAAATACACATCCACAAGAGACACAATATTTATCCTGGGAAACCCTCTAGGGGAAGAAAACCCAACAAAAACTTCCTTATCATAAATGGC
>SNQJ01S0017365.1:110295-144630 GCA_010110895.2 Picea sitchensis | reverse complement strand
GGTTTCATCTCTGATACATTTCTATTATATTATTGAATATCTATGATATCTCTATACATTTTTTTATTATATCTCTGATCTCATTTCGTCCTGAAAATAATCCGGATCATCTCACTTTTAGTGTGCAGGTTAAGTAAGTGGAGTAACTATCCATCCAATCCAGACAAAAGGTTGCATTGAGACAAATCCTTACATCCAAGAGAAGAAAGAGATCCTTTTGTGAGGCAGATGAATAGAGATCTAGTAGCCTCTAGGAGACAGGGCTCTCATATAACCCTAAAAATGGAGCTCAAAAATATATTTTTTTCATAGGGTTTGAGTTGGTGAAGCAAGTGGGATATAAGTCCCTTGTTTATGGATTATATGGTATCATAGAAGTTGTATCCTCGATCATGAAAGCGTCCAATATTTTGAATAGAATATTTCAGACCTTAGCATGGGTAAAGCCAGAAAAGGAAATTTTGAAGACCTACAGACTAGCAATGCTTAGCATCGGGAAAAGAAAGAACGCTTGAAGAAACAGGTCAAAATGTTCAATTAGATAATGTAATATATGGAGAAGCACCTTGATACCTCTACCAATATATTTCCATTTCTCAAGGAAAAATGTAAATAAATCCAAGACACCCTCACAACGGTGATGGAATATTGGGATGAGCACATAATTGAGCTTGCACACCTGGAAGAAAAGGTCATTAAATTGGATGACTAGCAAGAGGATAGTCTCACACAGATTATGTCTCAGCTTCAAAAAGATTTGCAGGAGGTCTTGGAAAGGATCCAAGAATTTTTCCAGGAGCATCAAGAAGTAGGTTCATTTTCAATAGTCACTACAAAAACCAACACCATGACCAAGATACCTTTGGTAAGTTCACCTTCTGTAGATACTCCTCAAGAGAAGCTTGGTGAATTTGAGAAGAATACCATAGGCATTGGTTCCAATCTCTTAAGGTAGATGAGTTTTGATGGACAAGGGATAGGCAATAGAATAAAAGGAACCTTGAGCCCTATTGTATACACACCATGGGTCAAGCATGAAGGCCTGGGATTCAATGGAAGATGTGAAAATCCCATGACCATGAAGACCATTTTTGTGAAGGTGGAATACATGTTGGAGTTTTTATGCATGTCAAGAGAAGGAGAAGCAATGGTAAGTGAAGGTAGCATCCCACTACCACTTCATACATATTGTGGAAGATATAAGGAAGGTAGAAATGAGACTATTTCATAGACTCATTCTACACCTACACTCAGAGAATGCAGTGAGAATATCATCCAAGGAAAGAAGAAGAAGACTTGAAGGTCTACATCAAACAAAAAATTTCTTGCTTTCCACTGTTGCAAGAAGAGAGGCCATAATATTTTCGTTTGTTGGTACGTAGAGGCATGCTCATGTTTCATAAAGAAAGGTCATTGTGAGGTATGTTTCTAGGAGAATCAAACCACATACCATAATCTTGATTATTTTTTGAAGAAGAAGGAAAAGAAGACTTCTCATATACAATAGAGAACTCATAATTACAAGAAGAAAAGGACTATCTCAATTAGTTTATACCACAACACTAAGAAATTTTTCCACCATTGCAAGTTTAGTGGACATTTGGAAGCAAAGTGTTGGCAACTTCATCTAGAATTTCACCCCATAAACCACACAGTGAAAAGAAGAGTGTCAAGAGTGAATATTTCAGAAGGTGAATATTTTCATGCATCTCCAATCCAAGGGGAAGAAGTTGTCTAAAGAGAGATTGTAGCATGGGAGGTTTTCATCACCAACAAGATGGATAAAAAATCGATAACAATGGAAACCAAACTCCAAGGTTTTTTTTAGATATTTCATCCAAAGAACCCCATATTGGAGATGTGTTGAAGAGTGGTGCATGAAGGTCAATGACCTTGGGGGTAAGCTCGAAAAGTGTCGGTAAGCATGTGTAGGCACCGAAGGGTTTTTTCCATGACGACAAGCATTTGATCCTAGTAAAGGAATGCAGCCACACTTCCCTTGAGGATTTTTTGTGTGATGGAAACTTGTTGGGGTCACACTAAACATAGACTAGAATTCAACTTGGATTCATGATTTCCAAGATGGACTATCTCCAAGACTGAGAGGGATAAGGGAATGGATGTTGAGTCCGGAGTTCGGATTTGTAGATTGCTCAAAGCTAAGAGTCAGTGAGATTATTTCTACATTATGGGATTAAGCGAACCAGATTAGATTAGGACCAGAGCTAGTAGGCTGAGACACGGTCCAGATTTAGACTTGTAGCCAAGAGCCAGAGTCAAATCCACATTCCAAAGACACAAACAAAAGTACATTAATCCAAATTGGTTTCCTTGAGCTTTCAAACAAAAACAAAACTCTCAATGGGGAGGTGTGATCTGAAATGATTTTGAACCAATGAATGAGATCATATCTATAACTTTGTCGATCAATTTGAGATAGTATATGAAGATGTTACCATGCGGTTATTTTCCAAATCCTTGTTTGGATATGTTGTTTTGTGGTTTAAGGGCTTGGGAGCTGATTCCATTGGTTCATGGATTGAGTTATATAATTCATTTTTAAGACACTGGGGAGAGAACAAGTTTTTTTATCAACGCTTAACCGATTTTTGTGCTCAGAAGAGAAAAGAAGATGAATCTCTAGCCACCTTCAACATGAGGTTTCATAGTTTTTATTACAACATGCCTATTGAAATTCATCCTACCGAGGTTGCTTCCATGGTACAATAGACAATGGCACAACATCCCAATCTATTTCTATACCTCAAAGAAAGAAAGTCACCATCCTTGCAGCAGATGTTTGTTGATGCAGAGGAAGTGGAGAGTAATCTTCAGGCATGTGCACAACTCTTTTGTCAGATCTTGGACAATGTTTTGGATGAGGAAGAAACTGAGGAAGTATATGGACACCAAGAATCTTATCTAATCTTGCAATTGTTTCAGCATGCTTGCGCATCATTTTCAGATCTTAAATCTTTTTTTGATCTTGAAATTATTAAATCAGATTTTTCCATTGTTAAATATGCAAATGTACATGCTTATAACTCATACCAACAAGGTGAATTTACATGTACAGCTGATCCTTTTTCTAATTAATAGCAAAGGCGTGATTTTGTTTATGATGAATATCATGAAGAAGGTTTTGCAGAAGGTGGTGACATTTCTGTTTTAGAGAAAGTTGTTGCCCCTCATCATCTTACTATTGACTTAGAAAATCGGTTAACATTCTTGGCTCATGATAACCTCCTTAACTATATCCTTTTAAAATTTCGTCAAGAAGTTAGGAAGGAGCTATAGGAATAGGTGAGTTTGTTCTCTTTTCCATCAATAGATGGCCAACAAGGAAAAATTCAACAAGAAAATAAAAAGTAGAAGATTTATGTATCAACATGTACTAATTCTCCTAGTATTGACTTTGTATCTGACAATTTTAGAGCAGATTTTTCAGAGGACAGTAAAGAGGAGGTTGAGAAATCATATGGTCATTCTATAGTGATTTTTTCTTCAGATAAAATTGACCAAAAATTTCAAGAAGACACTACAAATAAGTTTATTTCCCAAGGAGATAATCAGCAGCCAGAAAAATATGTTGTTGTCCATTATTTCTTTGAAGCATGTGATATCTATGGGATGTTTCAAGGAGGTCAAGAGAATTGCAATCTTGTCAGTAAAGCAGAGATTATGAAGAAGCATCCTAGTCTTCTAATGCAGCCAGAATTCTATCATGTGATTCATGATCCTATAGCCATATACATGGAGTCTATTTGTTCAGAAGTTTCCTGCATTAGAGATTTTTCCATGCAAGCAATTTGCAGCTATAAGTATCAATTACTCATAGATTGTGTGATGCATTTGTTGCACCTTTTGTGAGTTTTCTTAAAGAGTTACCAGCAAAAATTTATATTTATCAATCAGATGCTTTTATGGCTTCATTGTAAGTTTCATTATACTTGATTAAGTAGAGTTCAGTTGGTTAGAGTAGGGTAGTGTAGGTAATAAGCTCACTTCTCAATCATTTTCTTTTCTTCATTTTTCACAGTGTGATCAGATTTATAGTATGAGGTTTGTTTGCAGCAGGTCTTTTAGTTTTCTTGGATAAGTGACAGGTCTTGAAGTATTCTAGAGGATTGGTTGCATAAGTTTGATACCAAATGACTCCATAGCCCAATGGATAAGGAACTGGAACTGCATGTTCTTGGAAGCTCATAGGGAGTATGCCATCCCTTGTGGAGCCAGATGTTAACACATATAATTGATTCTCCTTGTCACCTTCTAACCATTTATGTCAAATCAAATTTGATCTATGCGCTGCCAACTCACTAGGAGACTTTGCATCGTACTCAAAGGACTCCAATGCATTCATTTACCATCATTTCATTTATGGATCATGTTAAAAGGATTTTCTAGTTTTCAGAGCCTATTTTTAACCAATTTTTAGGGATGATGTCATCAAATTTCCTCACGGTCTCCTCGAAGTATGCAATTCTTGTTTGAAATAGGCGTTGTGAACTAGCGCTCCAGACTGGATGAAGAGGAGAGTTGGAGGTCAGATAGCTTGCAAACACCCCTGTGCAAATTCAAAGACATCAGCATCAAGCCCAAGTCCACCAGGTGCTCCATGAGAGTTTTCATCATGTTTGAGGGTCAAGAAAGGGGTTTTGGTTTGCTTTCCTCTTAGTGCTATGAATTGTCCCATTCATTTGCTGACAGATTTCAAAATCATTTCCAATATGCTATGAACCTTGCTCATTAAAATAGATCACCTCTAGACTTCAACCATCTTTCCCATAGTTCATATTTCACCTGCTTCACTCCATTTTGATATTTGCATTGATAAAAACCATGTTTTGACAGAGAGTTCACTTTCACCTCCCCTTCATTATAATTCTCATATTATATTCCTTATTGTTCCTGGTTGAAAGAGTGTCTTCTATTATACTTCATGTGCATAAAATAAGTGCATAAATCTCTGTACAAGGTCATCTTTTGAAAGCATTTATGTCATCTAAACCATTAATTTCCTGTGTACTTTGTTTTCACACACAAATTGTCATAACAAATGACAGAAAAAATCCAAGCAATGATTATACATGTTGGCCAAGGATACTAACCAAGAGGATCTCTATAATCAAGAAATAAATGTGTTCAACTTTCAAGGTCATACACCAAAGTTTGTGAAGTTCATGTTTTATACCTTTGACACATTTTTGGGTGATTACCATGTTTTTCCAAACATGATTATCATTTGGGTGTTTTCTTTTAATCATATTATTATCATCATAAGGATTACAACACTTTTGGATACTTGATATAATTTTTAGGATGATTAAAAACTTTGGTAAAGTGAAACAATCTCCTACAGGAAAGTTTGCAACACTTGCATTGTGAACTGGTAATTATGACAATTTGTAAGCAATTAGCACACAACATAGGCCTTTTTTTATTATAACCTTTGAATGTCAATATGGGTTCCTCTAAAATTTTGTGTGGAGGAATAACATGATGTTTTTTACTTGCTGACAAAAAATCATCTCGAACCAGTTTGTATTTTTGGAGAAAAGCTAAACACAACACCTACTAGAAAGTTTGCAGCGCATGTTGTCACAGGCGCTACGAACTCTAATAGTTTAAAAAATTTGAGCTATGGGAAGGCTTCTAGCTATCAGGGAAGGTTCGAATGTTCTCCTAGGATTTATTTGGACATCAGGTACATGTGTTCCATCTCCATATCAAGTAGCATGACTTGTTTCAATAGGCATTTATCACAATAGATAAGATCCCAAAAAATAGTAATTTGTTAAGTTTTTGTTGGAATCTTTTGTAACAAGACTCCTAAATGGAGGAGGATCCTATGTATCTCCTTGTTTTCAACCTCCTTAGGGTAGACAGAGATCATTTACTATATATGGAAGTGTATTTTGAGAAGGAAAATGTTGGAGTGATAGGAAAAGGATTGTTACTATTTTGTAAACTCTCATAATTTGTATATCTGGATGGAGGATTCTTGTGTAGTCAAAGATCAACTTGTGCTCGTTTCTTTGTTCATTTTATTTGTCTACATGCTCTAATGGGATATTGATTGATAAAGGATTTATCAACATCTTTGTTAGCAGGATTATGCAGTGGATGATTTACTTTGTATTTTGTGAAGCCTCTCTTCTTGGAGCAAATATTTATTTCTTGATTAGAAGGATCATAATTAATGAAATTTCAGCCATATGAATGTGTCAATCAAGCATGATGTGAAATTGATTGTTCATATTGATGTTTTTTCTATATTTTATTATATGCATCTTTCAAATATGTACTGGTTGGAGATTATGATAGCCCTTTTTGCTAGAATATAGTCTTTGGGATTTTGTGCATTAGATCAAGCTTTGAACCTTATTAGTTTGATCCATTTTTTTAAATATAATCACTCATCCAACTCTAAACACTCTGATGGGTACTGGGATTATACTTATAGCAGTCTAAGAGTGACTCTCAGTGCTAACGCAACCCACTTTTCCCATTTTCCCCTTTCATCCTTTGATGATCCTTGACCTCATCTGACAACTCCATTGAGGTACCTTCTCATTCAATGGAATTATGGAACCATGGGATGAACCCTCATCCAAAACTTGTTATGCCTCAAGGAGGGAACTTTTACAAATGGATAAGGAAAAGGATGCTAATAAATTTGTTGAGGAAATGATGAATCCTATAAAAGAGTTATTTCAAAAATCTGCCAAAGAACTATCCCTTGAGGATGAAGAAATGCTTGAAGGACAAATATATGAAGAAAGCCACCAAGAAGATCCAAATGAAGATCCAGACAAGAATTTTGATAGGTCATCTTTCTTTCATTGCATTTTCATCTCATTTTCTCATAGTAGCTTGGTTTCATTTCATATTTCATTATTCTCTACTTGCATATTGATTTCATTCTTAGTTTAGAAATTTTTGAAAAAATGCTTAAAAAAAAATCTAGATTAGTTTCATTTTTTTTTTTGATGTATATGGACAAAGGGTGATAGAACCACCCTATATTTTATAGTGTTTTGTTATTGTAGGAATAGGTCCATTAGGATATGTTTTGGTTCTCATGCACTCTATGACGAGTACATGTCCCCAAGTAGGAGCCAGATATTATCCCCAACTCCTAGGGATAACTAAGAAGATGATGTATCAAGGCCATCAGGTTGCAGACATGGAGTATCGAGAGACATCTTGACCAGCAATGTCCACTTGCACAGATAGAGACCCACCTCACCACCACAGCTCTAGGTTCGCCGCGATGGTATCCACCACATAACCTAGTATATAGAAGACATTGGGTCTTGCTCCATGAGGTATAATTTAGGTATTATGGTGAGTGTCATTTCAATATTTGAGGCATTTTATTTTCTTACATATATTATTTATTTTGATTATGTGATGTTTGCTTGGACATTATGCTTTTTTCCCTGTTTTACCTTGATGGTTGACATTACGCCCTAGTAAGTGAGTCACCCTTAGGGATAGGGATGCTACTGAGAAGTCTTTTGGATGAGTCATTGTGCCATTTCCAACCATACTTATCACTTTCCACGCTCCATCCCCTCATCTCCTCACATTTTGGGATTTTTGGGTGTACTGACCCAAGAAGGGGTTGTCCCTCATTTCATGGGAAGAAGGGGCTAAAGGAATAGAGGGGAGATATCTCAAAAAGATAAAATCCTTCTTATGAAACTTCCATATTCTCTCTTAAATAGGTCTTGAGAGTAGTGAAACACTTCTCCTAAAAAATCAAAGACCTGCAAAAGCAAATTAACATTATATAAATGTCCCCACTTGTTGAGGTGTGTACATTCATCTGAAGTCCCTTTCTTTCCTTGCATATGTCACTCTATGTACCTCTAGATTCAAGTGGCCTTGTGGTACTTCCCCCCAATATAATCGATTCACCAATATGGATTACCCAAGGTTTTGGATTTATAATTAATTAATGGTATTGAATGGGTCTGGAAAAAGGATGCATTGAAAACGAAGGTGCATCACACCCTCTACAAAGGCACTCATAAGTGAGACACTGCAACCCCTTGTATGTCATAAAACCCATGCCCAAAATTCTTCCCATCATCCACGTCACATCATCCACGTGACTTAGAAGGAGGCCCCCTCGAGAAACACCCCTAAACTTGAGGAAGGATTCACCCAATACGTCGTTTTGTTAACCCTCCCATACCTAAAATTGGCAAATTGCATAGGGTATTTAAGCATTGGTTTATTTTGATGAGGTATATTGGATGTACATGCTTGGATGTATCTTTTATTGATTTGATTTACTCATCATTATGCTTTGACTTCAGATCCTTGGAGGGCATATCAATTTTTTTTTTCATTCTTTCATTCTTGAATTAAACTAGTATTTACTAGCTTGTCTATTGCTTATTTAACTAGAATTTTGGCATATTTATTTGCAGCTCTTATTATATTTTTGTTTCTTATATATATTATTGTTTAATTCTATAATTAGGGACAGCAATATTTTCTTACTTGTCCACCTAACATACTACATGCATACTTGGCTTTTCTTGTATCTTGGGCAGGTGCAATCACCCTTTCCAGGTACTCATACCTATTGGAAACCATTCGCTACCACCAAGACTATTTCCCAATCCTTTTTTCACTTAGTTTCTTGACCTATAGGGGCTACACTTCCATCATACCATTTTTCATCTCATTTCCCCCTAAGGTCACCCGAGATTCCCCCCTTGAGGTGATTACTTCATCTATAAAGTGACAGGAATACATGCCTAAGGTGACAAAGGGTAGGTGTTCTCTTAGTTGTCACCATTTTTTGGTTGGGTCAGGATTTTCCTATCCTACAATGTGTGCGATAACAAGGTGAACAAATTTGGTGGCTCAGATCCCATAGATTGGGTCACTCAAATGGAACATTATTTCTCCTTGCATGGAATTACTAATGATTAGGCCAAAATTCATTATGGTGTCCTCTATCTAGATCATGAATAGTGGAAATGGTGGCAATGGCATAGAAGGAAAGGCCAAGGGTATGTTTCTTGGACACAATTTGTAGCAGATCTTTATGAATGCTTTGACACTAATTGTAGAAATTTTAATACAAACTATGTATTGCCTGGATTCCCCTTATCTAACAATTATATGCCACTATTAAATATGGAATTGCTTCTACGAATATTCTTGTGGAATTTAAAACACGATCGCTAATTGCAATATCAAGAAGAAAGATCAATCGCACATAACACATATGTTTTACCGAGAAATCATAAAGATAAAAACCCCACTATCATATATTATGTATATCATGGATCATGAAACAATCTCATACAAAAATCTAATCCAAGAGCTCTTAGTACAATATACAATCATCTCACACTGTCATACAAAAATTGACAAATTCATGTGCCAATTTACTGCTTCCAGACAACCTGCCTCCTCTACGCAATCCCTGCTAATGGAAATCCCTGCAATGAATTAATTGATCTTTCTTAGGTTGTGCATTCCTCATGGGCACATCCACTGTGTGTCTAGTTGCATGAGTGCACTCACTAATTTCACAATTGATAGTCAAACTGTCCCTTTCACCTGTTATCTCAACTGGGTCTCCACTGGATCTGACATGGATCTAGTTAACAGTGGTAAATCTTCAGTTGCATGTGAGATCACTTATTGTGAATTAATCAATAATTAATTCACTGATCTCTCACTAGTGTAAGTTCAGTAACAACTAGTACAATTGAGCTTAACTCACTTAACTGAGTTAAACTACTTCACAACTCACATAACTACACATCCAACTCTGTTACAACTTCGAATCACTGAGTTACAACTAATTCGACTTGCATGTCCCACCAGTCAACCTTTGAAATCAAATTTCCTATAGCTAACTCATTTTCCATTTCAATTAACTATTTCCAAGTGCTCATTGAGAATAGACTAATATTTATTGTCCAACTATTATTAAGGGATAATAATAGTCGGCATACATCTATAAATAGAATTCCCTCACCATCTATAAATATACATCATCTATAAATAGAATTTTATCATCATCTAAAAATAGACTTCCACCTAAAAATAGCCTGAGGCTCCATCCTAGTGTAGGTGCATAACTTTCACTAGGATCTTCTTGTTGAATCTCAACACTCCCTCTCAACAAGAAAGGGATTATCCTTCACCATGATCATGTCTCTATGGTATTCGAATTTTCTCTTGGTGAGCGCCTTTGTCAGAATGTCGGCATCCTGATATTTTGTAGGAATGTACTGAAGCAACATGATCTTCCACTACACACAATCTTTGAGATGATGATATCGGATATATATATGCTTAGATCTATCATGAAAAACAGGATTAATCGATAGTTTAATGCAACTATGATTATCACAATGAATCACTGTCAGATCTAAATGAGAACCAAACAAACCAACCAAGATCCTTCTCATCCATATAGCCTCACATGCATCTTGACTCACTGCCATGTATTTTGCTTCCACTGAATTGAGTGCCACGGATCTCTGTTTCTTATTGTACCAAAAAACAATTGTAGATCTGATACTAAAGATCCCCCTTGATGTGTTATTTCTGTTTGTTGGGATGCCTGCCCAATTTGCATCTGTGAAGCCATGCAACTTCACCTCATCCATCTGTATGTACCATAATCCATACTCAGATGTGCCCCTCAAGTATATCAGGACATGCTTGTCTGCCTTCCAAAAGATCTTGGTAGGATTAACCATTGCTTGATTCATTTGGTTAACTGCATAGAAAATGTTTGGTCTCATGTTCACTAGATACATTAGCGAACCCACTAATTGTCGATAGACAGTAGCATCCACTACCTCTCCAAAAGTAGCATCCTCTTTCCTCCAGCTTCCTGGAAGAGGAGTATCCATGGGTTTGAAGCCCTCCTTGTGAAACTTACCCAGTATCTCCCTTGCATACTTGCCTTGAGACACAAAAATTTCTCCACCTCACTGCCATATTTCCAATCCAAGGAAATAATGAAGAAGGCCCATATCCTTCATCTCAAACTCCTTTGCATGGTCCTCCTTGCATGAGTGTATTGGTTTCTCATCACTAGTTAGTATTAAATCATCAACATAAAGAACAATGATTAAAATATTACCCTTGTAGATCCATCTCGAACCTACCACTGATTTTTCGACCAGTCTTGGGACAATTTCCCATGCCCTGTTTTTGACAATGGATTCATATTCCTCCACCATAGAATCAACCCAAGTGGGATCCTACACTACTTCCTAAAAGGAATATGGCTCAGTCACAATACATTTTCTCATGACAACCATGTATCCAGTAAATCGATCAAGAGAATGTCTCTATCTGCAATGTGAAGTAGGGGCTCCTACATTCTGTGCAGCATATAGTCTCAATCTATCATCTTTAGTGGTGTGCTTTCTGCCATTTCTAATGGATGGCTCTACATGAGTGGATTCCTCCACTCCATGAACCTCCTCATGTTTTTGATCCACATATTGAGACTCATCTTTGGGAACCAGCAGTTCCTCCTTCACATGCAAGTCTAGCTCCCTCTCAAGCAACAACCGCATGGCTTTCTCCTCATCGAATTTTATATCTCGTCACATAACAGTCATCTTAATGTTAGGAAAATACACATGATAATTATGGGGTGTTTCTGTGTACCCCACAAATATCCCAACTTCAGCAATCATCTCCAGCTCCTTCCTAGCGTTCTTGGTCACATGCACATAAACAGATGAGCCAAAAATCTTAAAATGAGAAACATCAGGTTTCTTACCAATGAAATCTTCTTCAGATGTACTCATGCCAAGTACTCTATGAGGACAATGGTTTTCCACATAAACAGTAGTGTTTCATGCTTCTACCCACAAATACATTGGGAGGCCCTGATCATGCAACATCATTCATGTTGCACCCACGATCGTTCGGTTCTTCCTCTTCGCGACCCCATTTTGTTGTGGGTTATGAGGCGCTATGAGTTCTCTTTGAATTCCTTCTTTGTTGTAGAATTCTTTGAATTCATTAGAGATGTATTCTCCACCATTATCGCTCCTCAGAGCCTTCACTTGCTTCCCCAACTCTTTCTCCACCAATGCTTTAAACTCACAGAACTTTGAGAATGTTTGATCCTTCTTCTAAATTAAGAATATCTAGCATTTACGAGAAAAGTCATCAACAAAAATAACATAATACTTATTTTTTGTTGTTGAAGCAACTGAGAATTGTCCACACACGTCTATGTGAATTCTCTCTAGGATCACCGAAGCACGGTTCTCCTTTTCATGAAAGGTGGACTTTACATACTTCCCCATCGTGAAACCCTTGCACTGATCTAACTGAGCAAGTGTTCCCATTGGAATTCTAGTAGATATTTGTTGCATGATCTTCAAGGCACCATGATGAAGATGGACCAATCGCATGTGCCATACTTCTCCCTCATCCTAGCTCACCACTTTTTCTGCCTTTTCCATCATGGCAGCACAACCATCTACCTCCAGCTTGTAGAGATTCTTAACTCGAATCCCTATCTTCTTGACTTGACCTGTTGTTTTATGTCGCAGAAAGGCTTTTCCATCACTGAAAACAACATCATAGCCTCTGTCCTCCAACATTGCAACTGAGACCAAGTTTTTCTTCAGACCTGGAACATGCATAACATCTTTCAATTAAAATGGTTTACCTGAATCCCTCTGAAAGGTAATGGTACCAATGCCAGTCTCACTATATCATCCATTGTCACCCATCTCTATCTGCATTTTGAGATCTCTCTCCTCCAAGTCACTGAAAATATCCTTCTTTCCCGTCATGTGGAAGGAAGCGCCAGTATCCAAATACCTCACTGGTCCCAATGCACTTGATGCATGCATGCGATCAAGGAGAAGTCAAGTTCAAATTGTGAGGCAGGGGCCTCACCGGCTACAGCTCCAACAACCTTCTTGTTCTTCTTCTTTTGTGAACAATTAGTAGCAATATTCCCATGTTTGTGACAGTGAAAACACTTCACTTTGGAAAAATCTAGCTTCTTTCCTTTAGACTCGGAATTTGAATGGAATTTATTCCCCTTCCCTTTCCTTTCCTTGGAAGCCAAAGAAAAATCCTCTTCATCATCATGCTTTGATTAATATCCATCTCTAGTGTTTTGCATGAACTCCTCCTGCACCAAATCCAACCATAGTCGTTCCCAATTTGGCAATTTTTCCCTTCCATTGGCAGAGTCTTGATAACTGTACCAATTTTTGGGAAGTCCTAGGAGAGACAATATCACCAAATAATCATCAATGATTTTTATTCCCACACTCCCCATCTCATCCTAACATTGGACAAACTTCGTGAGATATTTTGGAATGGAGTCGCCCTTCTCCATCTTGATCTTCCTGAGTTTATCTTTGAGCGCCAATTTCCTATGGTCGTTGTTGTTTTGGAATAGATCCGTCAAAGCCTTACACATTGCATATGGTGTGTCTTTCCCATGGAGGTTTGATACAATGTGTTCTCGTACTCCCTCCAATATTATCCTCCTCACCTTTGCCACTTTCTTTTTCCATGCATCAAGATTTGCATTGTCTGCAGCATCTGGCTTACGAACATCCTTGTTAGTGAATTCCTTCAAGCCATTGTCTTCGAGTACTGCCTCCATCCTGTCCTTCCAAGAAATGTAGTTTGAGATGACCTCAATTGCATACTCTAACCTCAATCCATTGAAATCCATTTCAATCTTGAATCAGCTGTAGCACCAAGAAAGTCTTTCTGCAAATTCAAATTCTATCCAATCACAAACTCAGCTTCTGCAATTTTTTGTGCTCTGATACCATGTAGAAATTTTAATACAAATTATGTATTGCCTGGAATCTCCTGATCTAAAAATTATATTCCACTGTTAAATACAGAATTTCTTCTACAAATATTCTAGTGGAATTTAAAACACGATCACCAATTGCAATATCAGGAAGAAAGATCAATCGCACATAACACAGATGTTTTACCGGGAAAGCATAAAGATAAAAACCCCACTATCATATATTATGTATATCATGGATCATGAAACAATATCATACAAAACTCTAATCCAATATCTCTCGGTACAATATACAATCGTCTCACACTGTCATACAAAAATTGACAAATTCATGTGTCAATTTACTGCTTCCAGACAACCTGCCTCCTCTGCACAATCCCTGCTAATGGAAATCCCTACAATGAAATAATTCCTCTTTCCTAGGATGTGAATTCTTCATGGGCACATACATTGTGTGTGTGGTTGCATGAGTGCACTCACTAATGTCACAACTGATTGTCAAATTGTCCCTTTCACATGTTATCTCAACTGGGTCTCCACTGGATCTGACATACATGTAGTTAACAGTGGTAAATCTTCAATTGCATGTGAGATCATTGATTGTGAATTAATTAATAATTAATTCACTAATATCTCACTAGTGTTAGTTCAGTTACAACTAGTACAATTTATCTTAACTGAGTTAAACTACTTCACAACTCACGTAACTACGCATCCAACTCTGTTACAACTTGGAATCACTCAGTTATGACTATTTGACTTGCATGTCCCACCAGTCAACCTTTGAACTCAAATTTCCTATAGCTAACTGATTTGCCACTTCAGTTAAATATTTCCAAGTGCTCATTGAGAATAGACTAATATTTATTGTCCAACCATTATTAAGGGATAATAATAGTTGGCATACATCTATAAATAGAATTCGCTCACCATCTATAAATAGACATCATCTATAAATAGAATATCCCCATCATCTAAAAATATACTTCCACCTAAAAATAGCCTAAGTCTCCATCCTAGTGTAGGTGCATAATTTTCACTAGGATCTTCTTGTTGAATCTCAACACTAACCCCCACTATCTAGGTTATTTGACCAAGTTGAAACAATCTGACACAATGGAAGACTTTATATCTTCCTTTGAATTCTTTGTTTTTTGAATGGAGGGCATGTCAGGTGATTTATTCAAGGAATCCTTTATCAATGGCCTCAAGGATGAAATTTGTGCCCGGGTCCTAATGGCTCACCCTTAAACTAGGTTGGAAGCCACTCAACGATCCAAGGAAGCACAACAGATTGTCTCTTCCCAGAACCACAAACTCTCTTGTATTCCTCGCACTTGACCTACCAATCCTACTCCTCCTTCCACTGCTCTCAAAATATAGAAACTAACTCGGGAAGAAATGTTTGAACGCCAACTCAAGGGTCTTTCCTATAATTGTGATGAAAAATATGTTTTGGGGCACAAGTGTAAGGAACAGAAACATTTTATGGCCATTTCTGAGGATGTTGTTGAAGAGGAGGTCAAAGTGTCCCCAGTGTAATACCTACCCCCAATTGATGCTACTACTCCACCCTCTGATCCACTAGAATTTGAACCATTGATTTTGTTGCATGTCCGTATTGTCTTCTCTTCTCACCAAACCCTTAAGCTCATTGGCTACATTAAGAATAGGAAGGTTACCATCCTCATTGATAGTGGTAACACCCATAATTTTATTCATTGTCAAGTTTCCCAGAAAATCAATTGTTATATACATGATGTCAACAATTTTCAAATCATGATTTCTAATGGAGGTTCCATGAAATGTGGAGGGTGTTGTCAAAATGTGCACCTACAAATTGGTCAACATCACCTAGAATCTCATATGTTTTCCATCGACATGTGTGATTATGACATTGTGCTAGGTGTTGAATGGTTACGCATTGTGGGACCCATCCTCCTAGATTTTAAGGAATTAACCATGTAATTCCAACATGAGGGATAATAGTATAAGTTCCAAGGCATCACAATAGGCTCCCCTAAGATAATCAGTTCCCATCAAATGGAAAAGCTCCTCAAAAAAGGTCATTCGAGATTTATTTCCCAACTCCATTCCATTCAAGAAGTTGAGACACCCTCTATGCATCCTGACCTCCAATCTATCCTCTCCAAACACCAAGTCATGTTTTCCACTCCCCATGGACTTCCCCCTTCCCATGGTGTCCATGATCATTCCATTCCTCTATTATTGGGTATCCTTCCTCCCAATGTTCCCCTTATCATCATCCTTTTTCCCAGAAGAATTAAATTAAGAAAATTGTTCAATAATTTATTGAATCCAGTGTTATTTGTCCTAGTACTAGCCCCTATTCCTCTCCTATGGTCATGGTAATCAAAAATAAGGCACTTGGCGCATGTGCCCATACTTTCATGCCTTGAAAAAACTCACCATCAAAGACAAATTTCCCATTCCCGTCATTGATTACCTATTAGATGAATTAAGTAGTGCTCAAAACTTTACTAAACTCGATCTTCGTTTTGCCTTTAGAACTCATGAGGGTCACTATGCATTCTTGGTCATTCCCTTTGGTTAGTTTAATGTTCCCTCCACTTTCCAAAGTCTCATGAATCATGCCTTCCATCCATTCCTCCATCATTTTTTCTTAGTTTTTTTTTATGATATTCTCATCTATAGAAAAACTTGGGAGGCCCATCTCTCCCATGTGGATCAAGTTCTCCATCTACTCTCTTAGCATAAATGTTTCCTCAAACAATATAAATGTTCCTTTGGATCCTCTTACATGGAGTACCTGGGTCATATTGTTGAAAAGGATGGAATACATGTGGATCCCAAGAAAATTGAAGCTATGAAGGATTAGCCTCACCCTAAAAATCTTAAGAGCTTGTGTGGTTTTTTTGGTTTAATAGGATATTATCACAAGTTTGTTTAGAATTATGAAAAATTTATGCACCTCTCATTGATCTCCTTTAAAATATTGCTCTCACTTGGACTCCAAGTGTTGATCAATCCTTCCACGCCTTTAAAGAGACTATGTTCACGACTCTATTCCTATCCCTTCTCGACTTCAAAAAGACGTTTGTCCTAGAATGTGATGATTTAGGGAAAGGAATTGGTGGAGTCCTCATGCAAGATCGTAGGCCTTTGGCCTTCACTAACAAAAAAAATTTGGAGAGACATTTGGGACAATCAATTTCTGAAAAGGAAATGTTGGCTATTTTTCATTCTTGGATATTTGGCATCTTTATCTCTTGGGGATACGCTTCCAAATTAAAATTGATCAATAGAGCCTCAAGTTTCTGGAATAGCAATTTTCATTCCCAGAGCAACAAAAATGGGTGACCAAGATATTTGGATATGATTATGAGATCATTTACAAGAAGGTAAAATAAAATGTGATTGTTCACTCTCTTTCCAAGAAGTATGAAGAATAAGGGTCCCTCTTTTCCCTCTCCTTCTTTGTACCATATTGGCTCCAAGTTTTTCACCAGGAATGGCTGCAAGACCCCGAAATCTCTCTCCTGATCCAACAATTGCAACACCATTCTCCAACTCCTACAAGGTACTCTTGGCACAATGAATATCTTTGCTACAAAGTTAGTATGAATTTAAGAAAATAGTCACAAATTAAATCCATGGTGCTTGTTGAGCTTCATGCTTCACCCACAGGTGGGAATTCAGGGCTACCAAAACCTATGAAACGGTCAAAAATTATTTTTTGGGGGATGGTATGAAACAAGAAATCTACACATATTTGGTTGAAAGTGATGCATGTCAATGCAACAATGGAGAAAAATTCAAATCCCCAGACACACTCCAACCACTTCCGATTCCCCCTACTATTTGGAGGGATATCTCTATGGATTTCATTGTTGTCTTACCTAAATCAGACAATAAGTCAATCATCGTGATGGTAGTCAACCATATTTCAAAATATGATCATTTATGTTCTCTTCAACACCCATTCATTGTATCCACAATGGCTCAAATTTTCATGGATAATATCTTCAAACTTCATGGCATGCATCATTCTATTGTCTCTGATAAAGATCCAACTTTCACTAGTAATTTTTGGCAAGAACTTTTTAGGCTCCAAGGAACCCAATTGCATCTCAGTTCTTCCTATCATCCCCAGACTGATGGCCAAACTAAATTTGTAAGAAAGTCTTTGGAAACCTATTTGCATTTTTTGTCATTCGATCGACAACATCAATGGGATTAGTGGTTACCCCTAGTTGAATGGTGGTACAAAACCTCTTACCAAAAAGATACTCGCGTGACTCCTTCTGAAGAAGTCTATGGAAAAAATCCACCGTCAGTTCTATCATACATGTCAGGTGTCTCAAAGGTTCGGGAGGTTGAAAAAAAAATTGCAGTCCGAGAGTACTTTCTCCATTCCCTTAAATGAAATTTGCTCATGGCTTAGAATCGCATGAAGCAATAAGCAAATCAAGGTCCCTCTGAGCATCAATTTTTTGAAGGGGACCAGGGGTTTCTTCATCTTCAACCTTATAAGCATACTTCACTCAAAGTTGAACACTTTTAGAAACTTTCTCCCAAATTTTATGGTCATTATGCCATTCTCAAGCGAGTGGGGCATGTGGCCTACCAGTTAGCTCTTTCCAGTCATTCTAAGATCCATCTTGTTTTCCATGTCTCGTGTTTAAAGAAAGTGATTGGAACAAAGTGCCAAATTCAAACTAGTCTCCCTGAGTTGGATGAATAAGGGTCCATTTGGTTGTAGACACAAGCTGTCCTAGACCAGCGAGAGTGTCGCCTCCGTCAACGCACAATCAAGGAAGTGTTAGTTCAATGGAAATATACAACTCCAAAATATGCCACGTGGGAGTTAGCCAAAATTTTGCAACACTTTCCTCATATCAAACCTTGAGGACAATGTTATTCTTCAATGGGGATGTAATGTTAGGGACCTAACCTCCCTAACCCCTCAAATAGGTAGAATAATATATTTTCCATGTGATAAAGGCCAACATTAGTTAATAAGGACTATTTAATAAATGTGAACAAGTCAATGTAATAAGACCTAATAGAAGTGTACGCTTCCACAAAAATATTCCTCTAGATTGTTATTTAGAATACAGAATTAGTATAAATAAGAGTAGGAGGAATGAGAATTATTAGTCTTGAGAATTATTGTAATAGAGTTATGCTCTGCTAGAGATTTCCCCCTCAAAGAGGCAAGTGAACATTGCTTTATTTGAATAAAGATATTACTTCTGGTGTTTCTCTTTTCATTATTTTGTTTTTACATTGATATATGTTGAATATTCATGTTTATGCATATTATATTACATTTGGTACCTTACAGAGTGTTTTCTATGTTTTCTTTCACTCATATTAGCTATCAATTAAATATTGAGTCTGTTGGGATCCTAGAGAAGGTGTGGGGTTTATTTATGAAAACTCCATCATTAAACCATGTAATTATTGTCTTTAATGCATATCTTCCATGAGAGGTACGCTTATTGTTTTGCATTGAACTACAACATGGAATATGACGAGATCTTCCAAGAAACAAATTGAATCTCCTACGCAAAAATTGCTTACCTCATAGATGGGAGACCCTTCCAGCTATATTTGTTTGATAAGTATACTTACATTGACTGTCCACGAACTTAGCTCCCAGTAAAGGTGGAGAAATCTCACTAGGTTCCATTTTTCCACTTGATTCTCACTATTTATTCTAGTATTTTAAATTATTAAAAATTTTGTACAACGGAGTGTTCAAGGTCTCTATGAATACCACCAAGGTTTGACTCTCGTCTATATTCCTTCAAGGTAAATATTAGTTCATATTTTCACCATACGGGTTCACCATACTTCCCTAAGATCAATTATCATCCTTTATGTAAGGTACCAGATGTATTGTAATAAGCAGAAACATAAAATTGCAGCAAATACCAGCGAAACAACAAAATAATGAGAATAACAACACCAGCAATAATACCTTTATTGAATGAAAGCAATGTTAACTTGCCTCTTCAAGGGGGAAACCTCCAGAAGAGAAAATATATGTTTCAATATTTCTCAAGACAATACTTTCTTATGCCTTCTACTCATATTTATACTAATTCTATCTTCTAAATAACATTCTAGAGGAAGATATGTATACAAGTGGAAGATTATATTAAGTCTTCTTACATTAGACTTGTTCAGATTATTAAATAGGCATTAATAAGTAGTGTTGGTCTTTATTACATAGAAAATATATTATTGCTATAGATGAGGAAATTGTTGCAGAATGGTAGTTGACTCCCAAGTGGCATCTTCTAGAGTTTTATGTTTCCACTGAACTAACACTTCCTTGATGTTGCACTGATAAATACGACGCTCTCGCTGGTGCAAGACTGCTTGTGGTTTCAACCAAATGGAACCTTCTTCATCCAACTCATGGAGATTGTTTTGAGTATGGAACTTATTTCCAATCAATTTCTTTAAGAATGAGATGAAAAACAGGATGGATCTTAGAATGATTGGATAGAGCTAGTTGGTAGCCCAGGGTCCCCACTCACTTGAGAATTGCACAAGGACCTTAAAATTTGGGGGCAATTTTTTGATAGTGTTCAATTTTGAGTGAATTATTCTTATAGGGTTGGAGACAAAGAAACACATGGTTCCCTTCAGTAAATTGACATTCAAAATGACCCCGATTTGCTTGTTGCTTCATGTGATTCTAATCCATGGCCAAATTTTCTTTGAAGACACGGAGAATGGTTTCTCGAACTATAAAATTATTTTCAACCTCTTGAACCTTGCATACACCTGGCATATAGGAGAGAATCGATGGTGTATTTTTCCCATAGACTACTTCAAATGAATCATGTGAGTGTAAATATGGTAATATGTGTTGTACCACCATTAAGCTAAGGGTAACCATTGATCCCACTGATTTTGTCTATCAAATGTTAAAAACTACAAATATAATTCCAACCACTTGTTGACGGCTTCAGTTTGTCCATCAGTATTGGGATGATAGGTAGTGTTGAGATGCAATTGGGTTCCCTCATAACCTAAACAATTCTTGCTAAAAATTGATGGTGAAAGTGGGGTCTCAGTAAGAGACAATAAAATGAGGCATGCCATCGAATTTGAATATATTTTCCATAAACATTTGAGCCATTTTAGATGCGGTGAATGGGTGTTGAAGAGCATAGAAATGAGAATATTTGAAAATACAATCTACTACCACAACAATGAATGATGTATTTCCCGATTTAGGTAATCCAACAATGAAATCCATATAAATATCCCTCCAAATAGCAGGGGGAATAGGGAGTGTATGGAGTGTTCCTGGAGCTTTGATGTTTCTCCCTTACTGCATTAGCAGGTATCACATTCAGCCACAAAGGTGCAGATGTCCTATTTCATACTGTCCCATAAAAAATAATGTTTGACTCATTCATAAGTTTTGGTAAACCTTGAATGCCCAGTTGTGAGTGAATCATGCAACTCAAAGAGAACTGTGGATTTAAGGTTTAATTGTTTTATTAAATACAAGTAACCTTTATAGAAAATCTATTCACTTTTCCAAGAGTACCCTAGAGAATCTTGAGGATTTTGTTGCAACTTTTGGATTAGTATAGAAATTTTGGGGTCTTGCAACCATTCCTAGAGAACAACTTGAAGCTAGTTTTCTATAATGAAGGAGAGGGAAAAGAGGGACCCTTCTTCTTCATTTTTCCCTTAAATAGCATCAGAAACCACATTTTATTTACCATTCTTGTATATGATCTCATAATCATACCCAAACATCTTGGTCACCCATTTTTGTTGCTCCGAGGATGAAATTATTTGTTTCAAAAAATACGTGAGGCTATGATGATCAGTTTTAATTTGGAATCATTTCCCAAATAGATAAGGATGCCAAAGATCCATGAAATGAAGAATAGACAACATTTCCTTTTCATAGGTGGATTGGCCCAAATGTCACTCTGATAGTTGTTTTCTAGTGAAAGCCAAAGTTTTACCATATTGCATGAGGAATTCCCCAATTCCTTTCCCTGACACATCACATTCTAGGAAAAAAGTATTGGTGAATTCGGGTAGTGCCAGGACATAGATTGTGCACAAAGAATATTTCCAAGGCATGGAAAGATTGATGAGCTACTAGAGTCCAACTAAAATCATTCTTTTTAAGAAGATCAGTGAGAGGAGCTACATTTTTTCCATAATTATGAACAAATTTGTGATAATATCCCATTAAACCCAAGAAACCACACAATATTTTAAGATATTTAGGCCGAGGATAATCCTTCATAGATTCAATTTTCTTAGGATCCACCCATACTAAATCCTTTCCTACAATATGACCTAGGTACTCAACTTCGGAGGTGCCAAAAGAACATTTATATTGTTTGAGAAAAATCTTACACTGAGACAATAGATGGAGAACTTGATCCATGTGGGTGAGATGGGCTTGCCAAGTTTTACTATAGATGAGGATATCATCAAATAAAACTAAGACAAAATGATGGAGGAAAGGATGGAAGAAATGATTCATGAGACCTTGGAAAGTGGAGGGGGCATTACACAAGCCAAAGGGCATGAACAAGAACTCATAGTGACCCTCATGAGTTCTAAAGGAATTATTGGGGATGTCTTCCTCTTTCATGCATATATAATGGTATCTAGAATGGAGATCAAGTTTTGTAAAGTATTGGGAACCACTCAATTCATCCAAAATGTCATCAATGATAGGAATGGGAAATTTTTCTTTGATTGTGAGTTTGTTGAGAGCACAAAAATTAGGACACATGCACCAAGTTCCTTCTTTCTTGAGTAACATTACTACTGAAGAAGAATAGGGGTTGGCACTAGGACAAATAACACCTGCTTCTAGCAATTCTTTAACAATTTTCTCAATTTATTTTTTTCTGGGAAAAGGGATGACGATAAGGGCGAACATTGGGAGGAAGATTGTCAGGAACTAGAGGAACAAAATGATCATGGGAAACGTTGGAAGGGGAAATTCAATGGGGAGTGTTAAATATAGCTTGGTGTTGAGAGAGTATAGATAGGAGGTCAGGGTGTACAGAGGGTGTCTCAACAACATGAATTGAATGGAGTTGGGAAATAATGCTAGAGTGAACTTTTTGAGTATCTTTTTCATTCAATGGGAACTGATGTTCTCAAGTGAACCTGTTCTGATCCCTTGGAATTTATAATGTTTTCCCTCATGTTGGAATTGCATGGTTAAGTCCTTAAATTCCATGAGGACGGGGATGCGAGTGCGTAACCATTCATCACTAAGAAAAATGTCAATATTGCACATGTCAATAGAAAACATATGAGATTTCATGTGGTACTGACCAATTTGTAGGCGCACATTTTGACAATGCCTACCACATTTTGGGGAACCACCATTGGCAATCAATATTTGAAAATTGTTGATTTCACGGATATAGCAATTGATTTTCTAGGAAATATGATGATGAATAAAATTATGCGTGATGTCACTGTCAACAAATATTATGACCTTGTGATTAATGTAGCCAATAAACTTGAGGGTTTGGGGAATAGAGAATCAAATGAGAGCATATAGTGAAATAATCAGTTCAAATTATGGTGGATCAGAGGGAGGAGTAGGGTCATATGTTGGGGGTATTTCTTCCACCATGGAAAATTAATCCTCCTTGTTAGAAAAATCCTCAAAAATGGCCATAAAAGGCTTATATTCCTTACACTTGTTCTCAGTAAAGTATTTGTCATCACAATTATAGAAAAGACCCTTGAGTTGGTGTTCAACCATTTCTTCTAGAGTTAATTTATGGATCTTTAGAGGAGTGGAATGAGGAGAAGGATTATTAGGTCGAGTGTGAGAAATAAAATAGGGTTTTCATTTCTAGAAAAAGGAAACTTGTTGTGCATCCTTGGCATGTTGAGTAGATTTCAACCAAGTCTAGGGATGAGCCAAGAGCACCTGGGATCATATTTCATCCTTTATTCCACTAATAAAGCATTCATTGAAGAAGGAATCGGGCATGCCCTCTATTATAAAATCCAATTGCTCAAATGCTGAAATAAATATGTCCATGGTACCAAATTGTTTCAACTTGGTCAAACAACCCAGGTAGTGTGTTTCAGTGTCAAAGAATTCATAAAGTTCAGCCAAAAACTATGTCCAAGAAACAGACCCTTGATGTGAGTTTTTACGACATTCCCACCATTGATAGCATTTAAGATCCACATAGAGGAAATCATAACGAAGTTTGGACAAATCACTAGTGATTCCATGAAAGGAGAAGTAATGTTCCATTTAAGTGACCCAACCAGTGGGATCTGAGCCATCAAATGTTTTCACCTCCACTCGTGGAAGACACAAATCATGATGAAGGGGGTTGGACTGGAAAGTTTGGAAATTGGAGGAAGTATCACCTTTTGGGTTAGAAGGTTGTTTAGATGAGGTAAGGCCTTCAGGAATATTCAGTGCTGCCAAAATCTTGGCAGCAAAGGATTCAAGATAGCTTTCAATGTGGGCAGGGATGTCCTTCTTCATGTACTCTTTTATGTCTTTCATTTTGAATTATATGGTGGAATTGAGGTGGTTTTCAAGGTCTTGGTTATGGGTGTGTGTCATGGTGAAAGGGAAACACAGGAATGGGGAAGGTGGGTCCACACAAAAAATGGGTTTCTAGTGAAGGGTACCACTATAATTAGTGCAAAGAGACGAATCCAATGGAATAGGTGGAAAATAAGGGTGTCAAAAAGGGTGGGTGGGTCCATGGAAAAAAGAAAAAAAGGTTCACAAGTGATAGATACCACTATGATAATGGAAAAAATGGGAATCCAATGGGATAGGCCACAAATATTGGTGTGAGTGGGACCACTATACTCTGTATAGTTATACTCCATCCTGAAGAATATTGTAGTGACGATTTTCCAAAATTGTTAACAGGAAAATTTGTGTAAGAATGTCACAACCGGAATGCAGAAGGCAGGGTGTCGTGGAAAAATATCTCTTTTGTTCATTTTCTATTTTGTTCCTTTCCCAAGGGTTAGGGTTTTCAGGGTTCCTACAGACAAGGTTTTTCCTTGTGCTATAACTCTTTGATATATGTGCAGGTTTGAACAGTTGTACTTGTCCCAATATATCACGGCACCAACTAGGGAGGATCGAATGTACCCTTGGTTGTACTACTCAATTACCCATGTAATAGAGGGTATCTTCCTGAGTGTTGTTCTCAATGTCACTATAGCAGTCAAGTGGGCAATCAGCTAATCTAGAGTTGGTTTTAGGAGACCTAGGGGAATCCCAATATACCTGATGGTATGTGGGAGTGATGGTCATTTACATATTATGTCTAATGTGGTACTACTCGAAGGGGTACCAAAAAGGGTTACAGAGGTTTCCAACAAGGTGAAATGTTTTTTTTCAAGTAACCTCATGAAATTGTCTATATTTCCTATTTGGAGTCTTCCCCAGCCACATTTTTACCCATTAAATAACAAATCTTTGTTCTTTAAATACGCTAGTATTACATGTTTCTACCCTAGAAAAACAATTCCCACAATTTACGCAAAGGAAGGAGATTTTATACCACTTGTAAGGTACCAGATATATTGTAATAAGAAGAAACAACAATATTGTAGCAAATACTAGTGGAATGGCAAAATAATGAGAATAACAACACCAACAATAATACCTTTATTGAATGAAATAAATTTTCACTTTCCTCTTCGAGGGAGAAACCTCTAGCAGAGTAGAGCTCTATTACAATAGTTCTCAAGACAAGACTTTCTCATTCCTTCTACTCCTGTGTATACTAATTCTATATTCTAAAGAACATTCTAGAGGAAGATCTTTCTAGAAGAAAAATCTTCTATTAAGTCTTCTTACATTAGACTTGTTCACATTATTAAATAGGCCTTAATACATAATGTTGGTCTTTATTACATAGAAAATATAATGTTCTACATAGATGATTTTAGGGGCTAAATTTCGCAAATGGGATAATTTTCCATGGTTTTTCCCAAAAAACGATTCGCCAATTTCCATCTTTTCTAAAAATGATTTGCCCAAATTCCATAGAATAAAATAATTTTACCTTAAAAATCGCCAAAATTTTATAGAAACTATATAAAATCCTCAGAAATTTGAATATTTTTACAAAACTATCGCCAAACATTTTACATTTTGCATATTAAGGACTAGTAATAGTATCCCATGTTTCTACATTTGAATATAAATTTCCATCCTTAAAATCATCCCTAGTGTTCTACCTATGTGAGGGGTTAGGGAGGTTAGGTCCCTAACACTTTCCAACATCAACCAATTCCATGTTGATGTGGGTGCACCTTTGTAGGTATATGAGAATGGGGTGTATCCTTGTTACTATGGTGCTCTATTGGTGAATCAAATTTTCCTTGTCTTTTGCATTGAAGTAGTTATCACTTCATTTATTACAAAGTGGGGTTTTCTCTGTAACTTCTAGTCAAGACAATCCTCAGGATGAAGGATCTTTTGGAATAAGTCCAAAAGAATGGATATAGTGACATCATGGTTTCAAATATGCATCAATAGTGTTATCCTAAGAGAGTAAATGTATGTGAGGGTCGATCTCAATGATATAACTTTCTCAAGTTCCATTTGGAGATCAAATTGAAGCCAACAATCGGTGGATTCATGCTTGTGTTGTATGAGCACTTGAAAGCCATGGAAAAAAATCCTTCTAAATAGTTTTATCATGACAGGGATGAGTTGGAGTTGTTCCATTGGATAGGATTTATTTTGAATAACTTCATAAATGATTGGTAGTGTATCCACATAAGCTCGAAATCACTTCCATGTGATGATAAGTAGCTTTGGATTGCTTTGTGATGGAAATGGTGGCATTCTATAAGTGGAAACTTTGGAAACCATTGTTTTTCTTCATTTATGTTGGAGAACAATATAGTCCACTTCAAGAATATCTAGAGACCCAACATTTATTGGCATATTGAGAGCCAAGGATCATTTTTCATTGCATAGTAATCTCACCCCTAGTGTGTAGGTTAAGTAAGTGGAGAAACTAGCTAGCCAATATGGAGAAAAGATTGCATTGAGAGAAATCTGTGTAGCCATGATAAGATAGAGGATCCTAGTGAAGGACAAAGGAATAGAGGCCTAGTAGCCTCTAGAATATAGATCTCTTATATAACCCTAAAAATAGATCTATATTTTTGCATAGGGTGTGTTTTGGTGAAGTGAGTGGGATATAATTCCCTCGTTTACGAATATGAGTTCCACCATAAGTTAACAAGAAAATATTTCTAGGTGCATCGATGTAATGTTGTTTTATCTTCCCCGTCATGTATATGATATATATAGAACTAATGTTTGAGTTAATTAATCCATCTTGTGCCTTCTAAATCACCCCTGCTATCAAAATTGTGTACATTTTTTTTTATTTTGTTTATAATACTAATGGATGAACTCATGTTGGATGAATGGTGTGGCCATGAAAACGATGTGTGGAAATTTGGGATACTTGTTCCTTTACTTGAATTTTTCAATGCTTCAAGATCATCCTTGAACATCTTGATATTTGATTTCTCCTTCTTTGTAATAATTTCAAGTTTTATGCAACTAGGTAAGAAATGCTCTGCAACTTCTAGGGTTTCTTCATGCTCCCAATTCCCACCTTCCCAGACCTTCTCTGACTCCATTGGTGTGCATTGATCGTCTCATCCCTGTAGCTCTAATCACCCTATAAGAATGGGAATAGAAGGGGGGGTGAAAGCCCCTTCCTACCGTAACAGTGTTTCCAACGATTCGGAGAACTCGTGAGCGCGTTGACTATCCTTTGAGCTGCCATTGCACTTACGAGACCAGTGTATGTAGGAAAATATGGATATAAGAAAATAATCAAACACGGATGTTGAGTCCTTGCATCCAAAAGCATCTCAGGTCTGGACACCCGACAAATGTATTCCCCAAGCCCCAGTTGCACCCAGGTACGTCATCAAAACCACCAGGATATGGGAGCATACGCAGTTCATGTGATACCATGCCCTCATAGGAAAATTCCTAGGTCTTTGGCCCTCAGAAAAGGACCTAGCTCATTGGATCAAGGTGTGGTGGAACCCCAAAGGATACTATGAGATTCAACTAAGCTCCAAATGTCTCTTTACAGTAATATTCTACAACCTGGAGGACAAGGACGGGATCTTTGAAGGGGGACCATATTTCTACAACTCGACCAGCCTCTACCTACGTTTCTGGACAGACCGCTTCTGCCTAGAAAAGGAAAACTTTGCATATGCACCGGTATGGATTCACCTCTATTCCCTACCCCAAGAGTTCTAGTTAGAGGAAAATTTATTGGGCATAGGAAATACCCTGGGTAAATATGTCATATCTTCAGAAGCTACCAAACAAAGAAAATACACCTCTTATGCAAGGATATGTGTCTATATGAACATCTCCAAAGCTATGCTAGGAACAGTTACTTTAGAATACCAAGACGAGGAATGGGCCCAAACCATAGACTATGAACACATCCCTTTCAAATGTCGAAAATTCCATGAACATGGACACTTTTTCAAAGATTTCCCTCTCAATGTCCCCCCCAAGAGGGAAGGTGAAGAGAAACCAAAGGAAGGATTTACCCAGGTTCAAAATTGAAGGAGACAAGTGCAGAATAAGCCCACAACCAACAACGGAAAAAAGAACCCAAATAATAACTCATTTGAAGACCTTAACCGCCTCCCAAAAACTGAATACGTGGAAAACCCCCATAAGACCACGAGGAAATATCCCAGCAAGAACAAGGAAAATCTGTCGTCACAAGAGTATCAAAACCCAGCAAACCAAGACCATCCACAGACTCACCTAGTCTTAGGGAAAGAACCACAAAGGGAGGAAGACACAATCATGGAAATGGATGAGCAAGACCTAGCAGAAATCGACCTAGACAAGTTAGAGGAAGCATTCAACAAGAAGGATCTCCAAACCTTACCAAATGACCAACTCACGAAAGTTCACAAAGTATTTCTAGACTCATCAGCAGGGGGCACATCTAGGTTGGGGATTAGCATAGACCCAAACCAAGATCCAAGAAAACACCCAAAAGAAAACAAGCGAAGGGGCAGAAAACCGGCTCATCAGCTAATAAAGGAGGCAGGAAATTATATGATCAACTCGGGAAAGATTCACATGCTCTCATAGAGCTCCTTTTCCCACCCACCAAATTGTTAACTATGACGATCCCACCTAGAATATCAGAGGCCTAAATGGAATATCCAAACAAAGGATTCTTCGAAACTGCATCAAAATGGAAGACCTTGATATATTCCTGATTCAAGAGACAAAATGTGCAGGGAAAACTACAGAAGATATCATCAAAATATTTTGTCACAACTATGAATCCTATCAAACAGACTCAAAAGGGGCTTCAGGAGGCATGTCCATCCTATGGAATCCTGCTACAGACATCCTCGACCAAGGCCTCTCCACACCATGCACCATCATAGTGCACTATGGAGCCATTGGCTCGGACAAGGAGGGAATGATCACAAATTCCTATGGACCGTAGAACAGCCAAGACAAAGACCTCTTTCTTTAGAGCCTGGCTTACCTAGGTTATTTAGAAAAAGGCAAGCGATGGACAATATAGGGCTACTTCAACATGATTCTCACACTAGAGGAGAAACGAGGGGNGGGGGGGAGTGCCTAGAGCAGGACAACGCTAAATTCCAGGAACTCATAGAAAACCTCGAATTGGTAGATATTGAAAATGGAAATGGCACCTACACCTGGACCAACAAAATATCAGGTTACCAACAAATAGCATGTAGGCTTAACTGCTTCCTCATCTCGAAAACTCTCCTTCTAGAAGGCCCCCTAGTAGATTCCAACATCCTCCCAAAGGAAAGCTCGGACCACTGGTCGGTTTAGCTTTGGGTTGAAACTATTGCTACCCCGAAGCTTAAACCCTTCAGATTTGATAAATTTTGGCTCTCGCATCCAAATTTCTAGGATTTAGCCCGTCACTGGTGGAGCACTATGGAAACTCAAAAAGGTACAAAAATGTATTGCTTCCAGAAAAAACTCAAATATTTCAAACAACGGGTGTGCAAATGGAACAAATAAATCTTTGAGAACATCCTCCAGGAAAGGAAAATGTTGGAACAAAAACTAGAGAACCTTCAGGGACAAATCATTCATGCAGGATATACAACCACTCAGCAGCAGCAGGAGACTAAACTCAAAATAAAACTAGACTAAAGACACAAGCAGGAAGAAATCATGTGGAGACATAAATCATGGGTTAAATGGCCCAATGAGTGAGATAAAAACACCAAATTCTTCCATCATTCCATTATACAGATAGATGCCTCATCAATCGCATCATAAATATGGATGACTCGCAAGGAAACACCATGTTAACTCATCAAGAAATAATGCACGAGCTGATATATTTATACAAGGATATCCTCTCAAAACCCAATGTGGACTGTACCTCAGCAATAGAGCGGGTGACCCAAAATATCCCAAATATAATCACCCAAGAACAAAATGAGGCTCTCATGACTCAAATAATGCAAGAAGAAGTGGACCGGGCTATCCAGGAGTTACCCATAGGCAAGGCTCCAGGTCCATATGGTTTCACAACAAACTTCTTCCACTCATGTTGGCCTATGTTAAGGGAGGAAGTGTGGTAGTTGGTGGAGGAATATCGTAGCTCAGGCAAATTTCTTCCAGCACTAAATTCCACTTTCCTCACTCTAATTCCCAAAGAAGAAAGGGTCACAAATCCGAAGAACTTTAGACCCATATCTCTTTGCAACGTGATCTACAAAATCATTTCCAAGGTCATATCTCTAAGACTTAAACCAATTCTCCCCTTCATCATCTCCAAAGAGCAATCAAGATATGTCGAAGGAAGGCAAATCATGGATAGTGTCATACTTTTCCATGAAATCATTCACTCTCTCAAAATCACCCGCACTCCATGTATGCTTCTACAACTTGACCTTTCAAAATCTTTTGACAAATTAAGATGGAAATACATGAAATATCTCCTATCGGATTTTGGTTTCAACAAGGATTGGATATCTTGGATAATGAACCTCATTTCCTCAACCTTTTTCTTGATCCTCATCAATGTTGTCCCCTTACAACCCTTCTCCCCCTCAAGAGGAATAAGGCAAGGTGACCCTCTCTCCCCTTTCCTTTTTTTCATAATGGTTAAAGGTCTAGGATGCTATATCAAGGCATCAATTCAAAATGGATCCCTCCAAGGTCTCCCTCTGCATGGGCTACAACTGAAAGCCTCCCACAACCAATTTATCGATGACACATTGTTAATGAACACCCCCACCATGTAAGAAGAAATTAAACTAAGCTCCGTCCTCTCTGATTTCAACGAAGCCTCTAGCACCACCTTTAATCTGGCCAAATCGCATCTCTTCTTTTTTAATACTCCAGAAGCAATCCAACAACACCTTTCTAAACTTCTGAATACCCCTATTTTCACTTTTCCCTCTCTCTACCTAGGACTCCCTCTCTTAGAATCAGTAACTAGAAACATCTCCTGGGATTCCCGACTACTCTCCATCACCAACCATCTTACAACTGGACCTTTCTCTCCCTCAACCTTCCATCCAGATTGGTTCTCTTAAAGTCAGTCCTCCAAGCCATCCCAACTTACCTCTTCTCAGCCCTAGTTGCACCCCAATCTGTCATAAAGAAAATAAGGAATCTACAAAGAAACTTTATATGTCATGGACACAACCCGAACAAAAATTGGGCCCTTTTTAGTTGGGACAAGGTTTGCAAGCCCAAATCTTCATGTGGTTTGGGCCTTCGGGACCCTGGAAATTTAAATATCACCATGGGAGAAATAATTTGGTGGAGATGGATCAAAACACCAGCAGAGATCTGGGAAAAAATCTGTAAATACAAATATGCCCCAAACACGCAGCAAAATCAACTCATAAGAATGTAGGAGCAAATCCAAGGCTCCAACATCTGGAGTGCAGCCTAGAAAAACCGACCACTCATACAGAACATGTTTTCTACGAAGTTCGCAATGGCCAGAATTCCCTATTCTAGACAGATTCTTGGCAGCAAATTCCACCCCTACAATTGGAAGAAAATCTACAATCCTACGAAAATCACATCCAAGATCTGGCCACTCTCAAAGTAGTAGATTTTTTGACAGATACCCCCAACAGCTCTCCTTGGCGAAGCTGGAAATCTACTCATCAGGAACTCCAAGTGCCAATGAAGTGTGACCTGCAGCCCTGGAAACAAACTACTACCCAAAGGTGAATCCAGAAAAGACAGACCAAGACATTCTCAGATGGGGATACACACCTCATGGAAGCTTCACTCTCAAGGAGGGATACACTCTTCAGGAGAAATTCCATAACCTTCAAAAAGATAGCATCTGGACAACAATATGGAAATCAAAACTCTGGACCAAAATCTCTACTTTCCTCTGGCTTCTACTCCAGAACAATATCTTAACCTAGGACAATCTTCAAAAACAGGGTTTCATCGGCCCCTCGATCTGTCATCTCTTCCATCTCCAAGAAGAAACCATGGAGAACCTCCTAAATAACTGCCCACTCAGTGAGAACATATGGAACCAATCCACTCAGTTCATTATAAGAACCAAACGAGTTAAAAGCAGCATCATAAGCACCATCAAGGAATGGGGCTCTGGTTCCTTCAAAATTCCTATCCTGAATAGAACTTGTCAACTCTTATGAGGATTCATCATTTGGCAACTATGGAAGGATATAAACAGAAGAATATTTCACTCCCAACCATCTCAACCCACCCTCCTCTGGAACATTATCCTCGTGCATCTCCAGGAAACTCTTCAACTACAATCATGGACCAAGGAAGGCTTCCCAACTGACCCAAGTGAGCTAGACTCTCTCCTAAACTCCTGGGGTTTCTCGTTTTCACACTCCACCCCTCCTCAGCAGACCCCCCTTTCTTCAAAATCCCACAGTTCCTCTAAGTGGCTCCTCCCCATGCAAGGCTTCCATAAGGTCAACTTTGATGGCACATCAAAAGGAAATACAAGACACTCGGGATATAGCATGGTCATAAGAAATAGCTTATGCCAAATTCAAAGCCTCATCGCAAAAAATCTTGGATGCAACACCAATAATTCAACAGATCTTTGGGGTCTCATAAAAGGAGTGGAAATGGCACTAGATCAAAACCTCGCCTATCTAATCATTGAGGGAGACTCCAAAATCATAATAGACTTGGCAACAAAAATCTTGAAAGGCCGATATACAGGGAAAATCACACCCAGTTGGTGCCTCCTCGAACCTCTTTATAGCTTCCAGACTCTTCTCATACCCTCTCTAACTCTAACCCCTTCACACATTCAGTGAAGTGCAAACAAATTTGCGGACAGGCTAGCCAATGCAAGGGTTAACTCTATGCAGCAGATCATTCTCCACGATTTCGGGCAGTCCCAAAGCTCTCCCCTCTGGCTCCAATGCGAGGAGCTTTCTTAGTTGGATGGCCCTAATCCGAAAGGGGTGCCACCTTTGTCTACTTGGAATCTCTTCCAAGTTCGAAATGATCAGAATCTTAGGAGCGAGCGTAGAAGAACACCAGTTGGCAGTTGATTTAGGGACCTCGGTAATCAGGAGTTAGGGGCACGGAGACTGTTGCTTCCCAAATTCGCGAAGTCACGAAAAGTGAGAGAGGATCTAGACCATTGATGCTCGAGGTGATCTGGACCATCGATGTTCTCCACCATATATGATGCGAGAAAATTTTGGGAACTCAGTTTTCGAGAGTTCGGAGAATGCAGGGAGTTGTTTGCCCAAGTCGCGAAGTCGTGAAATGCAAAATCGCAAAATGTGAGAGTGGATCTGGATCGTTGGTGCTAGAGGAGATCATAACCATCGATCTAGTCCCATAGATCTGACACGAGAAAATTTCAGGAAATTGGGTTTCGGGAGTTCGGAGCATGGAGGGAGTTGTCTGCCCAAGTCGTAAATTCATGAAACATGAAATCGCGATATGCAAGAGCGAATCTGGACCGTTGGTGCTAGAGGAAATATTAATCGTCGATATGGTCCCATTGATCTGATGAGAGAAAATTTCAGGAACTCGGGTTTTGGGAGTTCGGAGCATGGAGGGAGCTTCCTCCCCATGTCACAAAATCGTGAAAAATTTGGAAACTCGACAATCAAGATTTCGAAGCTTGGAGGAAGTTGTAAGCCCAAGTCACGAGGTCACGATACGCAAAATCATGAAAGGCGAAAGCGGATCTGGACCGTCAATGCTCGGGGAGATCTGTGTAAGTTTTAAAATTGCGAAGTAAAGCAATGCATATAGATTCTTAAGCAATACAGAAATTAATCAATGGCTCATACACAGAGTACATAGAGATTTTATACCGGAAACCCTCAACTAGGAAAACCTTTCTTATTTTCATTATATCGAATTTCACCATTCGCCATATAATATATACAATGTTTTTAGGTATTCTATAGATACCAAAACCCTAATCCCTTAATCCGGGATTAATTTACAAATCCGCTAAAATAGC